>JZKD02S2347422.1:402453-429938 GCA_000966675.3 Picea glauca
ATTAATTTCCCTACGTAAAACAATTCCCCCCATGTAATAGTAATTTACCCATGTAAAATGGTGTCCACAATAAAAGTGATTTTCCATGTAATTCAAAAACCAAGGGTAGGTTTGGGAAAACCATGGGAAACCAAACCATATATAGTTTTTTAAAACCATGGGAAAATTAAAAATCAATATAAATAAATAAAATAATAAAAAAAACTTTACAAAAATAGGAAAAAATAGACCTAGTTCCACACAGGTCAAGGTTCCATCACTACTTAGGATTTCACACCTGTTAGGGATTCACACTTAGGGACTAGAAATATAAAAAAGGCATATAATGCAGATTATAAATGACCAATATGTTGAGTCAGTTAGGAACATCAAGTCAAGGTCAAGGTCGCACAAATATGGAGGTGATAAACGAAGAGAGACCAAGGGGTAAAATGACAACACGTCACATGATACATTAACGCCACAAAGGGTAACCCATATGATACAAAGGAGTTTGACGCTAGTTGATCACATGGGACATGAAAATATGATCAAGGGGAATGTTTCATAGGGAATGCCTGATAATATTGCAAGGAGAGGGAATCTGATAGGATCAGGCAACATGCTCCCACGTCAGACCACAACAAATGAATTTGGAGGTGACAAGTGGTGAGAAATAATTGGGTGACAATATGATAAGATTCATATGCTTGTATAGAGAGGGGAGGATAAAAGGAGAACCTGATAGATATCATTTGAAAACATCTCACGCCTTTTGGACCTTGAAAACGTCACAAGAGACTTCAATTGGCCAACCCGATGAGAGAAAATGGATGAGGGGAGAACGATAAGGATCAAGGTTCTGAACACATAATATAATACCATAAAATGTAGGATTTTTAAAGGAAGAAAAAATATAAAATGATGCAATGGTGAGAAAATAATATACGGTTTAAGTTTGGGAAAGAGAAGGCTTAATTCTGAATAATGAATGTTGGCTTCAAATGGTAGACAAGATTTGAATAGTGAGAAGTCTAGTCCATAGAAAGAAGACCGAGCGATCCCCCATGAATTTCAAGAAATAAGTAGTCATGTAAAGGTAGTGACTCTGCAACCCTGCTTCTGCAACCATAGAAATAATAAAATTAGTTATGCAAGGAAGAAGATATTTTCCAGTATATCATAGATATCACATTATTTTCCTTTTCCTTCAAACTTATGAATAAGTGTTGGGTTTTTCTCCAAAATGAAGAAAACGAAAGAAGAATTGTATCAACTATAATTATCCATGATCTCATCTATTCATTAAAAACTTTCTACTACAAATAAATTCCATCAAATTTATGTGCATCTAACCTCAAACTCATAGAAAGGATAAATGATCTTGTAATTCTAGTTATGAGTTTAAATTGAAGGATATGATAAACAGAAGAGATATTAAGCATAAATGATGACATCAGGTATAAAATGAAATCATGAGGATGTAGAATGCATATATGTTCTTCATTTAACTCATCTATTCAGGAATTACTCAAAAGAAAACTCATTCAAGGCATGAAATAGAGCATCAAACTTTTCAGTCATATATGATCATCAAATAATTTGAAATATGCAAAATCTCTCAAAGATAACATATCAATTTCATCATACAAATATCAACCAAGAATCATAAGTAAATTTTAAAAAAGCATCATGAAGAAATTTGAAAGTATAATATCAAAATGATTAACAAACCTCTATAAAATACAATTATCAATAGAGATCCAAATCCCCAACTCTCTCAAGATAGGTAAAGAATAATCATTAGACTCATAGTAGTAGCAGATTAGGCATTAGAGTTAAAATTTTAGTATGGGGCCCCTTTCCTTGCTCTTATAAAAGAAAAATGAAAAGGGGATTTGTTGTGGCCACAAAAATATTACCGACACGATCCAAATATGGTCCTTCCTCACGGGGAGGACTGGCACAGGCAAGGTGAGCACTTGTTTATTTGGTTTTTCATATTTATGGGTTTGATATGATTTTGATACATAGAAATAATGGTTAACTATGCTTTGTGATCACAAATGTTAGACTAGGAGGATGGGAGGCTAGGGTGGTACATGAGTGTGCAACAAGGGGGGTTGGGGTTGATTCATATTGTCATCAACATATGGATTATCTACACCAATGTTTTGAGCGAGTGCTATGGGATGTTCCTGAGGCATGTTGTGTTCATATCTAGGATGAGCAAGTCCTGGAGAAGTGTGTGGGTAGAAGCCCCGAGTAGCAAGTTCTGGTGAGGTGCACCACCATAGATTGGGAGATGGAGACAAGACACTTGAGGCCTCATGTAGGCGGAGTTCCCCCTGCTGGAGGAGGATCACCTACTGGGGAACCACCACCAAAGCCCATTGTTGTTGTTTTTCTAAAGTTGGAGGAACCATAGATGCTTTAGGGTGTCCACATAGATTCCTTGTTGAGAGATGATGAAACCAAGTAAGAACCTAACTGTGCCACATAATACACACTTAATGGGGTTAAGTTAGATATTATAATGCCGATATCAATGAGAGATGATTTGAAAATCCTCTAAGTGTCATGATCTCTTTTTAGAATAAGAGGTGAGGCCATCCAAGTAAGACAATATGATATGGGAGAGATCGTGAAAAACATATGCCATGGCCCGCTAGACTGTGGAAACAAAAGTTTTGATCCCAAAGGGAATAACACAATAGGAAAAAGTGCCCCATGGGGTGGTAAACGTAGTCTTGTATTGATTCACCTAGAGGATTTGGATTTGGTTATAGATAGAGAATCTATCCATAAATGATAGGGCTTCATGTCTAGTACAGGCATCGATAAATTGATTAATAAAGGGAGTAGAAAAAATTTCCTTGGGATAAGATTGGTTGAGGTCTCGAAACTTGGTGCAGACCCGAATGATTCCTTGGTTTTTTTTGACAAGAACAAGGTTAGATATCCATGAAGTGTACACAATGGGGTATATGAACCTGATAATATGTAACTTGTCAATATCGGCTTTGATATCCATCACTTTGGAAGGATGTAATGTTCACTTCATTTGGTGAACATGGGAAACAGCATGCCAAGTGTTAATTTGATGTTCAACAATGGCCAGGTCAAGACTTGGCATTTCTGTGTATGACCAGGATAAAACATCCCAATACTCCTGAAAAAGATATTTGTAGGATGTGAATTCTTCAACAAATCTTGTAGAATTGATGGTGATCTCTTCAATGATGTTGGTTTTGATAGAAATGTTTATATTAATAGTAGGGGAAATTTTGGCCATGTTCCCTTATTCAAAATTGTCGAGGGTGGGGATTGGTTTTTTGGCCTAATAAATGTGCCTTGGAGGAATGGAATCCTTCATTTCGATCGTGAAAACATTGGTGTTAGCGTTAGTTTTAAAAAAAAACCCATGACAAGAAGAGTGATGGATAGTGCATTACATCCTAGGGATATTCAGGTGTTGTCATGGCCTCTAAGATGTCTTCATATGATTGGAATATGTGAGAGAGAAATGAATTTTTAGGGGTATGAATAGGCAAGTGTAGAGTGGTGATGCCAAATGTTTCACATGTGTTGTCCATGACGTTGAGGTATATGGAAATTGTTGATGTCAAGGAATGACAAGTGGATGATGTCTGCAGGATATAAATACCATTCTCAATAGGAATGGTTGGTTCGATGGAAGAGGGGGACCCTTCACTAGAATAAATATACCAAATATGCACACACGTGTGTGTGTGTGTGTGTGTGTGTGTGTGTCATGGTCTCCAGGATGAGGAAGAATTTATCATGGAGGACTTGCTGGTGAATTGGGTGTATTTGGGGGAAAATACTCTGATCGTATGTGTATGTGTATGAAATGTGAGGACAAAGGTAAAAATTACTTCTTTGGAGACAGTTTGATGGGCTCACCCTGTGGGGGAAATGCATTGTTATGGGATGCTTAATAGAATATTGAAGGGATGTTGGAATATTTTGGAAGGAATTCATACAAATAATCCTATATTTGATAATTAACAGACACATATGGGTGAAATGGTATGAATAGTGACATAACGCACATTGGAAACACAATCATTCATTTACTGACATGGGGATGTAGAAAATGTTGGTGGAATTAACATGACTGGGCATTTCTCAAGTGGGATATGGAAATGATGTTTGTTGGATCGCTACTATTGTTTTCTGAAATTAGGGTAATGATGGGTGCAATGGCCATATCATGAGCATATAACACATGCAAAGTTGGTACAAATTGTTTTCTTGTCTATGGGAGAAGGATCCATAGAACCCTTGGCATTCGAGGTAGTCAGAGTAAGACGTAATGGTACCACCTTTGGGAGGTGAATTAAGTTTTGTAATTTGAGGGTGGGGCATATATTGGTGGGATTCCATGGTTTATCACAAAGTGTGCATGATGGTTGGACTCAGGGATTTTTTTGAGGGGTTCCACCATTTTTCTTCTTTTTTCCCCTAGTGTTGGTATCTTTTCCCCTAACTATGTCATTGATTGGAGGAGTTGGTGGTTAAACCGTAGTTTGCATGGGAAATGCCTTTGTCTGATGGGGTAGTGATGGGATCGATACCATACACGGTGGTTAAATATACCAAATAGCGATGGTTATTACCATGTTAGGTAGGCTAAGGGTAGTTGCAATCTGCTAGGCCATTACTCTAGGTGGAAGATAGAAAAACAATATTTGGTTTATGGATTTGGGAACCATTTTCCAAACTAGTATGTGACCAGTCATAGGGGGGTTTTCTTGAAGTAACTATGGTGTGGAAATATTAGGGATAGGTTGAGGTGTGGGTTACTTAGGAGAGGGCCCATCAGTTGATTCAACACTATATGAGGAAACTACACATACTTGGGCTGAATCTGAAGTAGTGAGAAGAGTTGGATATCCCTGGTAAGTGCCCAAGAGTGATGGGTCTCAAAATATTCTTGGTCCCACTTCCACAACTAGCAAGGTATTTGAACTACCCAATATGAGTGGAAGGTGTTGGGTTGTTGTATTCTTTGCAGTGAAAGTCGAGTTGAGGTGGATCGACTAGAAGTAAAAGTCAAGGTCAAAGTGATCGAATAGGAAAGTCGAATTGAAAGTGATAGATAGAAAGTCGAGAAGTCAGTTGACATGAGGTTGTGTGGAAACCGAATAAAGACCGAATGAAGGTCAACTAGTGGTCAACTAGTAATTCGAGTTGGTAGTCAACTGTAACATAATCCAAAGATTCACGGGATTTGTAGACAATGATCTACATGGATCTGTAACCATTTTTGGGCACCTTTATTTATGGTTTTTCCTGTTGTAAAGCCTACAAATTATATTCTATAAAAGCTAATCATTATTGATTAATTGGTATAGGTTGCTAATCATGTAGATGTAAGCCAAATTGGTTGCATGGTTGTTATTGTGTAAAGCAAGAGGGTATGATGTCGATTGTGTCTTAGGTGTAGACCAAAGTTAGGAATGAAGCCTTTTATTTTGAATGACTAAGACAATAAGGAGTAATATGGCCAAGGAATGCTATTTTTCCCATTTGTGTTTCTAGGGTAAAATATCTATGTATTGTGTGGTTGCTTTTTCATTTCTATTCTATCTTAAATATGTTTTATTCTCTTCTACTAGGTTTAGTGTGGAAGTATTCATTTCCTAACATTTGTTATTGGAGCTTGGTTTGACAATCTTAGATCTGAGCTAAACCCTAGGTCTAGTAAGAGTCATAATTCAATATCTTAAAAGTTGTGATTAAAGAATGGTGAGTAGCTTGAGAATAGAGATTGAAAAATTCAATGGCTAGAATTTTGAGCTTTGGAAGCTTAAAATTGAATATCTCCTTATAGATCGAGAAACATAGGAAACAATCTATCTAGGTATCATTCCAACAGGTATGTCGAGGGAATAATGGGAGAAAATTGAAATAATGGAAAGGAGTATGATTTGAATTTGTCTTGAAGATTCAATATTTCTGAATTTCTCAGGAGAAGATTCGACCAAGAAATTGTGGGACAAGTTGGGGACCTTATACTAGTCGAAATCCCTGGTATATAATTTGTTCCTTATAAATAAACCATATCTTTTTAGGATGGGTGATGGAATTTTGGTAACTGAGCATTTGAATGTGTTTAATACCATACTAATTCAGTTATCATCCATGGATATTAAAATCACTAAGAATGAGAAACATATTATACTATTATGTTCTTTTCCAGACTCCTGGGATAGCTTAGTCATGGATATAAAGAGTAATTGAAACACATTAGCTCTAGAATATGTGGTTGCATATTTACTTTTAGAATAAATGAGAAGGATGAACATGGAAGGATCGACCAAATATGCATTAAAGGTGAGAGGTCGACTGGTTGACAAAGATAAGGGAAAATTCTCTAGTAGAAATTCTAAGTTGAACGGTAGATCTAAATCCCTGGTTTGGTTGATGAGAAGATGTTGGAAATGTGGTAAATCTAGGACTTATAAAAGGGAATGCAATTCAAAGGAAATGGAAGTCAGTACATGATCCTATGAGAGGTAGTTGACTGAGAGAAAGACTACTTCAGAAAAGGGGTGCAATGTGTATCTGCTGTCAACCAGTACATAGTTGAATCAAGGTGTTTGGTTGATATACTTAAGAGTCTCCTTTCATATGATACCACATAGAGAATGGTTTTTTGAATATGAATGATATGAATGGGGATATGTGTTCTTGGGAGATGACTTGACAAACAAAAATTTTGGACAGGGAAGAGTGTAACTGATACTACAAGATGGGAGGAGTATAACCCTTTCGGGTGTGCTACATATTCTAGGTTTGGCTAAAAATATGATATATGTCAGCAAGATGAGTGATGTAGGATTTAACACTCTATTTCAAAAGGATATGTGCAAAATGGTCAGAGGTGCGATGGTCTTAACGAAAGGATTTTGGGTTGGAACCTTATGCAAGTTGTTAGTGAATTTTGACTTCACTGGATGTAACAAAATAGTTGTTCTTGAAGTCAACTCAACTTCAACTTGACTTGACCTAAATCACTCTGATTTGTTTCAAACCGACTCGACAATACTTCGTTAAGTCGACCTGACCATGCTTTGGAACAAGAGGATGGGACACATTGGAGAAAAAGGACTTTGTGTTATGAATAAAAAAGTTATAGTCTAAGTTTTTCCTAAATGTAATTTAGAAGTCGATTTCTGTGAAAATTTCATATATGGAAAACTAAATTAGGCTAGGTTCCCATCTGGAGTGACAAGGGTAAAGGGGATTCTAGAATTGGTTCATAGTGATGTGTTTGACCTTGTAACATTTCCTTCACTTGGTGGATCCTTGTATTATGTCTCCTTCATAGATTATTTCTCTAGGAAGACATGGATATATTTACTGAGAAATAAATCAAAGGTTTTTTCAGAAATTCAAAGAGTTTAAATCCTTGTAGAAATCTAGACAGATAAAAAGATTAAGGTGTTGAGAACTGATAATGGAGGTGAATTCTATGGAAAGGATTTTGATCATTTCTATAAGCAGTGTGGCATAGCATGCCAAAATACCACACCATATACCCCACAAAAAATGGATTTGTTGAGAGAATGAACAAAATTTTGATGGAAAAGGAAAGGATCATGCTCAATGGTGCAGGGCTCGCACAAGATTTATGATCAAAGGAGTTGACACTAAAACATATCTAGTGAATATGAATCCTTTGTCGGCATTATTCAACATGACTCCACATGAGGTATGGTTCAGTAAGAATACTTTTCTTTCACATCTTAAATTATTTGGCTGTGATTCATTTATTCATGTTCCTAAGGAAAAGAGGAGAAAGTTGGAAAAGAAGGAAATCAAGTGTATTTTCATTGGATACAAAGAAGGAATGAAAGGATATTAGTTTTGGGATCCTACATCAAGGAGAACATTGTATAGTCAATATGTGGTCTTCATAGAATTCATAGGTAAGTATGAGTTTGAAGTGGTTCAAACAAAGAATGATCTAGAGAAGGTAAGGTTTTAACTGAGGAATGACAAAGAAGCTGATTCAGATGAGTCGACTAAATCAAATGAAAATGTGGAACAACCAAACCCAGTTATCAAGAGGTTTGAATGAGTAAGAAAAATAGTTTAAAGGTATATTCCACACGAATTCCATTCCTAATTTGTGTTAATTTCCACTAAAGAAGAGCTCAATTCAGTCAGGGAGGAAGTCGACTCGAAAGAGGGTAGACTTTGGAAGGATGCCTTGGTAAAAGAGATGGAATCCTTTCATAAGAATGAGACATGGGATTTAGTTGAATTACATAGTGGAAGAAATCCCATCAATAGCAAGTGGGTGTTCAAGAAAAATATGAATTCTAGAGGTCAAGTCAAGAAATTCAAAGCTTGACTGGTAGAGAAAGAATATTCCCATGTCGGAGGAGTCGACTTTGGTGAGGTTTTTTTCCCTGTTGAAAAAATAACTTCCATTAGAGTACTAATGTCTCTGGCTAGAAAAAATGATCTGGAAATAGAATAAATGGATGTGAAGACAATGTTTCTACATGGGGACATAGAAGAATAAATCTACATGAAACAACTTGAAGGATTTATAGTAAAGGGTAAGAAAGAGTTAGTATGCAAGTTGAAAAGATCCTTTTATGGTCTAAAGTAATAACCAAGGATGTGGTACCAAAATTTCGACACATACATCCTTAGTTTGGGATTTGTGAGAAATAAAGTTGATCACTGCATGTATTCCAAGGAAGCAGGTGGGTCTTTCATATATGTAGATGACATGTTGTTGATTAGAAACAACATGGAAACAATAAAGGAGGTGAAGAAGAAATTATACTCCAAGTTTGACATGAAGGATCATAGTTCAAAAAACTTCATTCTAGGAATGGATATTAAGAGAGATTGAGAAACTAGAAAGCTCTAGTTGAATAAGAAGAAATATATTGTAACATTTTTGAAACGTTTCAACATGTAGGATTGCAGACCTATAAAGGTTGCAATTCCCATGGGATCAAGGATAATTGTTGAACAATGTCCAAAGATACAAGAAGAGATAGAGCACATGATTGCGATGGTATGCACTTGACTAGACATTGCCCGTGCAGTGGGAGTGTTGAGAATATACATGTTGACACCTGGAAAGGAGCACTTGACAACTGCCAAGAGAGAATTAAGGTATTTGTGTGGCACATAATATTATGCTATATGCTACCAAGGGAAACCTTGAGGAAAAAGTGAAGCATATTTACATGGCTTTGTCAATGCCAAATGGGATAGAGATATGGATCGACGAAAGTCGACTAGTGGATATGTGTTCAATATATTTGGTGGAGAAATCAACTAGATGGGTAAGTGACATGCATTCATAGCCTTGTCAACAATAGAATATGAATACATGACAACCACTCATGGAAGAAAAGAAGTAGTATGGATTCAATGAATGTGTTTAGGGATTAAGTTTGAGAAAATATTTATGAAGATAAATTACGAAAGTAAAAGTGAAATATTTCTAGAAAAGAACCCAGATTATCATTCCAAGACTAATCATATTGATTTACAATACCATTTCATCAGAGACATGATGGAAAGAAAAAAAGTGTGACTATATAAATTAGACACGTTGGAAAACATAAGACTCCTTGACTTGACAAAGTCTGTGAGTGTTGTGAATTTTTCTTGGCACTAAGAGGCAATGGGAATTGCTACCCTAGTTTCGTGAACAAAAATTCAGGAAACTCCCAATTTCAACAAAGAATACAACAAGTGGGAGAATGTTGGGTTTTTATATTCTTTATAGTGAAATTCGAGTCGAGGTCGAAGAGATCGACAAGGAAATTTAATTTTGAAGTGATTGACACCAATTTGAGAAGTCAACCGAAAGGTGGTCGTGTGGAAACCAACTGAAGATTGAATGAAGGTCAACTTGTAGTTGACTAGTAATCTAACTTGATAGTCGACTATAACAGAATCCTGAGATTCATGAGATTTGTAGCCAATGATCTGCGTGGATGTCAAGCCTATAAATAGTGCATATTTTAATTCTATAAAAACTAAACGTTATTGATTAATCAATATATATTGTTGGTTATGTAGATGTAAGTTGAATTGGATGTAAATTTCTTCTTATGTAAATAAATAGGGTATGTTGTATATTGTGTCGTAGGTGTAGACCAAGTTTAGGAATGTAACCTTTTGCTCTGAAATAATAAGACAATAATGAGTAATACACTCAAGGAATGTTGGTTTTCTTGTTTGGGATTTTAGGGTAAAGTATTTGTGTACTATGTGGTTTCTTTGTCATTTGTATTCTAACTTAAATCTATGTTATTATATTATACTAGGTTTAGTGGGGAAGTATTCATTTCCTAACATAAGGATATTATTTGTATTAGCCAAATGGTTGGGCTCACAATGTGTTAATTGATCGATGGTAAAAATATTCCTATTGTGAGGGAAGAGCATGGTGTGGAACATAGATGAAGCTACAACTTTCATAGCATACATGTAACTACACTCGAAAAAGATGTTTTAATCCAATGAGGTATCTATGACTTTGATGTTGATCAAAACCATCCCCCCCTCGAGCTCAAAAGGGACATGTTGATAGGGTGTAATTTCTCGTTAACAGTAAGGGGTACTCCCTGATACACAATCCCAATTAGACCATGCACTATTTTTTTTAGGAGAACCATATGGATTCTAGCCCGACTTGAATTACTGGTTGTTAGGGTGAATATGGATGGTTATGAAATGTAAATATGTAGATGAATACTATGTATGAAAATAAAACTAATTTGATTCTATTATATTATATCCTATCCTAGCTAGGAGTAAGATATTATGACCAAACGAGTTGTTATGTAACTAAACTATGATAAAAGGACTTCACTCAGATAGTTTTAATGAAGGTATGAAGTTAGAAACACATGTATGAAAAATATAAAATAAAAAAATTCTAAACTGTATTTTCCACATACATCGCAACTCATATGAACATGACATATAAAAGATAAAGAGGAATAACAAAACTACAAAATTGATATAAATTGCGTTAGATTAGTCTATAAAAAAACATATCCCTATAACCCATATGAACAACATACATTTCACCTGAAATTGTTCACATCAAAACAACAACACGTGCAATTTCTTCTCTCTTTCATAAAACTGGCCCTGAGGGATTCTCAATATTTATTAACTGAGTATTTTCTCCAAAATGAGTTCTAGAGTGTATACAAAGCTTGAAGAGCCCCTTCAAAGTGGGTCTCTTCCTATATTTATACAATTTTTTCTATCACACTTGTGACTTATTGTATTCCCTCTACAGAAACTGTTACAAAAACTGTTCATCTTCCCTCTACTTGATGACATGTGTACAGAGTAAAGACAAAATTGGAAATAGTTCAAAAAATATGAAATATAGTATAGGTAATAGAAATTTTGGGTTTGTTATTTTGTTTTATTCAATAAATCTCGTCTCAGAGGTATATTGTCGAAATTTCCAGCTAGTCATACAAAGATATGAGCCTATGATGTGCCATCTCTTCTAGGGTAGTTGTATGCATAACTATGTTGTCATCGAGGGTATGCATATCCTTTGATAATGCAGCCATGAATTCCTGGACCATAGTGTGGACTTTGGTTGGTTGAATAATTTTCTTCTCTATTAATTTCATTGTTAATTTGGTGGTCAAATCAATGAATTCTTGTCTATGTTTTGTGATGTCCTGTATCTTATCGACCAGTTCCTCCATTGTGAGGTTTTTTACAAGATCCTCTTACTAGAGGAGTCAACATATCTTGTTCAATTCTTGTGCTAACTTGTCAAAGCGTGAACAAATCGCCATTGAGTTTGTGGTTTCTCTGTCTTCCCTTTTTCCATCTTTCTGGCATTGTTCCAATGAATAGAGATATGTTTTTCTTTACCTTCTTAAGGGATGATAGAGTTTGACTAGCGCATCTAGGTTTTCTGCAATCCATGTGTCAATATTTTTCATGCCTTCTTGGATAGTGTTGAATTATGTGAGTTTAGTTTGCACTATGTTTTGCTAATCTATGATGGTGGTAGATATATCCTATAACATATGTATGTGGGCATACATGTCGATTATAGCTTCCTCTAGCTCCGTTATAACATTTTTTGTACTTTCCTTGAATATTTGAAGGATACCCTCATCGATATTTACCCGACAAAGTTTCTCCTACAAGTCCTTGATCCTTGCTTTTTTCTCTATATTTTGTTGGTGTAGTTTGCATAAATTATCTTCCGTGTTTTTCATGAAAACAAAGCCGACAAAAGTTATGGTGACTGGGTATTCACTGAAATTTCCTATCATGGTGGTTTATGTGAGAACTAAGATTGGATTTCCCTCAACTACGGGTATTTTTTTTGCCTGTTCTTGCACAATTCTACCCGATACTTTGTCGTATGTGAATTTATTTAGGTTGGGTACCTCACTGGTTTTGAATGGAGTACAACGTCGTAAACCTAACCCAATGAATGGTGTATGTCCATTGACACCTACTGTTGATATATCTGGGATATCAATGTCCATTCCTTGAGCATCATCGTTTTTTGTTCTAATGTCCTTCTTTTTCCGTTCTTCTTCAATTGATTTATTGGATTCTTCCTTAGTTTATTTTTCCACTAGATCTTTTGTTTCCTTCTCAACTACTACTTTTTATTCGAATTCCTTCTATGTAGTTTCCTTTGCTTTTGCTTCTGCAGTAGTTGCTACTGCATCAAATTTGGATTTGATTTTAACTTGCTCTACAAAATTTCTATTCTTTTTAGCCACGTCATGATTTTTCTTATGTACCTTTTCCTTTTTTCTCCTATTCTTATCTACTATGATTTCTTCTTCCTCAACATATCCTAACTGCATAGATATGGTTCCAGTGGATTCTTTTTCCACTACCTCTTCTTCTTCCTTCTTTCTAGACTCTTGTATTTCTCTTTCTTCATCTGCAATCCTCCCTATGGGCTTGCCTCATATATTGAAGATGAATTCATCATAATTCCTTGTGTTATAATATATCTCCTCTTCCTCCCAAACCTCTTAGGTTTACTCCCAAGGCATGCCTATCTTGTTGAAATTCTCTTTGACGACCTTTTTTGGGTCGTGCCTCTTGAAACTCTCCTCTTTGAAGTGGTACGATAGTAGTATATCCACTTATTCTTGAGATTTTGTTGTGTTAGAAAAGAAGTAAGCATTGATTTATAGTAGGAGCAGTGGCCATATATATTTCTTATCTTTGTAAATAATTCCCCCAAATCCATTGATCATCATTTGATAAGATACTTCCTCGATTAATAGCATGTCTTGTATAAACTGAGGAAGAAGATGAGGGGATTTCATGGCACCCTACACCCTAATATAAGTGATATTTTCCATGATATACTAATCTCCAATCCTCTTGATGACAAATATTCCTTTTTCATTCATACATGGATCTGGTGTGCAAAAGATGAACTCGTATAATAGGGCCAGGAAGTGTTAACATATTTTCTGGTATTTTACTCTATACTTGTGCTACCAGAGAACTTTGTAGTATATGTGAATGGATGCATCTACTAGATACCATGCCCAACCCATATTTGGGTAATTTTGGGCCATGCACATGATGTCTATGAGGTATGATGACGTGTGGAAGATCAGGAAGGTATCGCGATAGGCTCCTACGACTTGTGTGATGGCTTCTGTGAGTTTTGATGATAGGGTATCGTCCTAGTTGAATGATAATCCTTTGTTTGTGCAGTAGTATATCAATGAAATATATTATAGGGGGAATTTGGAAGAATATTTTCCCCCATATAGCCTACATAAAATGGCCACCATTTATTGATAAGGTTTTTTGAGTGTGGTGGTGGGATATTCATCGATGGGTTTGAATTTGAACTTCTTATTTGGTTGGTACTAGATGTGGCACATGTCCTTGGGTATGTGCTTGAATTCACCAAGAATGTTTTTTTCCATATTCTTGGTCCCCTTATCCATATGATAGAATTTGTATAAGTACTTGGACTATAATGACGCTATAGGTTCTCCTCTAGCATTGAAAATGTACGTAATCCCCAAGTCCATATGATTTAGTATCTAGGCAATGGAATCAACATAGGGGAATACAAAAATATGAGATGATACCCTATGAATTCCAGATTTACTGATGTTATTAAAGATTATAATCTCATCCTGTTCTTCTGCATAAGTGGTGAACTTTTTATTTTTGAACATTTGGTAGACATCACCCCATATAAGTGCATCCTCCCCTTTTTCTAGGAACCTAGAGGTATCATTGTAAACTTCCTGGGCAATGTTTGACTCATCTTCGATATGTCGAACAATCTTAGAGGCCTAGGTGGTTGGTGATTTGATGGTTGTATTCTTCCTCAAAGACATGTCTGAATTTGATAAGTAAAGATGGAATCAGTGCAAAGAAAAATCCACAACTGATACATAAATATCTAACAATAATTTGTATAAGCATATCATATGTAATACCTAAGGATTCACTTGAGATAATTTTGGGTGGAAGGTCATCATTTGAATATGAAAGTATAATAACAACCATCATTTAAGTCTTGGAGAGAGATAGAGAAGAAAACACCTTAAAAAGGGCTCAAAAATTTGAGATTGGAGTAGTTCTTACAAATTTCTCCAATGTATATCGGAGGAGTTAGTACAGAGTGTACCGATAGGTCTGTTCGTATACTAGAGGAGTTAATGTTAAATCCATCAGTGAATAACTTATTATATCATGAAATTTAAGGTGAAAAACGTCGGTGTACATCGAAAAAGTTGGTGGGAAGGTTTTCGATGGGACTAGGGAGGTTCATATGAAAGTCTCTGAAATAGTGAAATTCATATAAAATATGTGGGTGTTCAAGTATAGGAAACCAACCATATTTGTGTTATCTCTTCCTGTGAGAAAAAGAGGATTCTATATTGATTCTCTGCGGAAACTAGAGATTTTGGTGTGAAACACACCAGTTAAAACCGAAAGACTTTGTAGAAATATCCTCGATTTATACACTATTTTATTGAATTTGGTTAATTCTTGGATTGTGGTCCTTATATTGAGTTTTGGGTCCAAGTTCTAGGAGTATAACCTTGTGTCCAAGAAAAACTATACCAGAGGTTGAACACACAAGCTTAGTACCTTTTCAAGATAAGGGATAATGCAAATTTAAAGTTCGAGGTGATAGTAGATATAAGTTATGTTGGTATGGAACTAGTCGAGGATTGTTTGGCATCGACACAATAGAAATATAGGTAGCTCCGGGGGAAAATGCCATTGGGATAGAAAACACAGTGGTGCCAAAGTTTTGGACTATGGATAATGATGATGGTTGAAAAAGGGGGTAGTGTCTTGTTGGACAAAAAATAAAGGAATGATTAATATGAGAAGGAAACCCTCACTATGGAAATCCCTAACCCTAGAAATATAAACCAGCAAAACAAAAGGGCATAAGTGATTTTATGGATAACCTGTAGATACACCACATTGAGGTGCTAACTCAATGAGAGAAAGGAAGTTTTGGGATCATACTTTCATCGCTCGATGCCTCCTTTTTCTCTCGGGAACCTAGTGACAATGAATGAGAAGGGAGAGAAAGCACGTTTTTATAAATTTGGGCACCGAAAGCAATAAATTCCAATGGATGGAAAATGTCTAAATCAACATTGTAATGAGAAGTCCTTCAACATACATTGGAGGAATTTGTAGGAAGTGATGTGGTGTATGATGAAGGAATTGGTACAAAGTGTGGTGGTTCTGTTCGGAGGATAAGAAAACAACTCCTTCGATTTGACCAGAGGAGTTTATACAAACTCCTTCGATCTAACTGGAGGAGTTGGTATAATGATGGGCGATGGAAAAGACTCTTTGGGGAGTTTTAAAGAAGTATTCTGATGCTAGACAGGGTTTTTAGAGGGAAATCCTCTGGTGTACATTGGAGGCATTTGTGGTAACTCCTTCGGTGTACACCAGAGGAGTCTGTACTAACTTTACCGAAGTCAAAAACTCAATTTTGTTTTTTTTAAATAACTCCGATAACTCAAAAAATTTCTAAGTAAAAATAAAAAATTGCAATCTTGACTAAACCAAATAAGAGATAACTTGCTTAGAGTGGGAGACAACTCATTAAAAAATAAAGTCAATAATCTTTCAAAGGAAAATAAAAGGGGACTCAATTTTCTTGGAGGTGGCTTCGCAAGAAATTTACAAGAAAATGGAGGCTTGTTGGTGCAATCCACAAAAATGTTGATACATTGGGTGAATCCATGAATCTCTATAAGATGGTATCGAAACATGAATCTTTTATGAAAGGGAGCATTGAAATGCATGACCCAAGAGAGAAAGAATATGTACCATATCTTTAGAATGCATATTTTGATGAGACAAATTTTGTATGATACAAAGGGGAAGTTAAAACCATGCCTTAGAACAGGTCGACCATTGACACACACTTTTCCCATGGGAACAGTTTTGGGGAGGCATGAGGAGTACTATAAAGAATTGAGACATGAAGAATGATGAAAATACATTTTTTTATGAATTTCCATGGTGTTTCTCCACTGCAAGTGAGCGTCCTATTGAGCGCTCAACACACCCTAAAAGATTTTATGAATGATATTTTTCTCTTTTGGGTACCACTTGTTTTCTTTTGTTCTACTTTCTGAATTGAGTCCATTATGTAGGGATCGCTAACTTCATTTCCATGTCTCATCATTGATCAAGTTGGATTTATTTGGACCTCTCAAAGTGAAACCTTTGTATCTGAAAAACAACTTAGCATTTTAACTAAGAACTCACAACTAAAATTGTGACCCACGCGCTTATGTTCAACATCGGAAAAATACGAGAAGTAAAATGACCACATAGTAAAAATAATCGTCGATCACTGATGTATCATCGCCATCAGTAAAAAATGAAGTAGATCTGTGTTGTTTGTTCGCAAAAAAAAATTAATAAATGGTCGATATTCCATCGACGTCGGAAAAATATGAGAGGGATAAACATTTACATGGGCCATGACGAACCTTCGATAACCAATTACTGATGCGTTTTCCCAGGGTCGGTGAAATCTCAAAATATTTAAATCATGGAAAATTTTCACATTGACACATCGCTAATCACCGATCCCTGATGCATTTTTGACATTGACAAGTTTCGATGGGGGTAATCCAAGAACACCTTTTTAAACATATAGTCGATCACCGATCCTTGATACTTTTTTGGCATCGGCATGATAGGACCTATTTGTTAAAACACTTATCTAATAAAAATTCTTGATTTCGAATAACACTCTTAAACGAAAAAGCCAATATCAAACACCACGTGTCTTTGCCGCGTAGGCATTTCGTATGGCCTAGTTTCATCACAAGTCACCTTAGGTTTCCCCATGTCCTAATCTCACTTCTAGGTCAAAATTTCCACATCAACATTGTACGACAAGATAGATCGACATCAGAGTGTTTTCCAAGAGATTTCAATGAACATTGTCTAAATAAAAGCGTTGAATCTCGATCCACCCATTAAAATTAGCGGAATGATGGGATGTTTTCAACACAAAATAAGATCAGATTCTGCCATTTAATAGGCCAAATAATGTTTTTCTCTGCATACATTTCTACCCCATACGTTGATCAAATAACGAGAATTTTAAATCGTCGATGAACCACAACATAGACCACGCCTACACCACCAACCTACGACTGCATTTAATCTCGAGCATGTAATATCCCTAAGCTAAACCCAATTGTAAATGTAAATGAAAATGTACTTAAGTTGGTGAGTTGTTGGATATCATTTTTGGTATGCACCATTCATGGCATAGTATGCACATGTACTGCACAATAAAATGATGAAGTGTGCACATTCTAGGATACCTCACACAACAACTTAATTGCACATATTTTGGTTCCATGGAGCCTTTGTGTATATGTTGTGTATTATAGGATGGTGAGATAGTTTTTTTATTATTAGGCCGGAGAGCCTAGATGTTAAAGGCCATTGCGCCTACTTTTGTATGTATCTCAACATTAATATAAAATGCATCATTGTGCACATACCGACCATGATAAAAGAGTATCAAGGACTAAACTCCACTAGTTAGGGAAAGGGTGAGGGATAAAAGTTAAGGAAAAAGGGCTAAGCTAGAGAGCTTAAGTCAAAAAGGAATATTATATTAATATTTCTTAAAGTATAAAGTATGGGTAATTACTTTATCCTAAGTTCCAAATTTGGGGACAAGTTTGCCAAAGTAGATCCCAACATGACAAGTGTCAAGTTGGGGACATGCATACATATTGTTGGGACTTAGTTCATTTTCTATCATTCTTTCCATGATTCGATCATTCATCCATCGCAAGAGCTTTCACTCACTCAGTCATTTGACCTCCACACCTTCATGTCATTGTACCTAAACCTATATCCATAACCATATCTGTTTGTGTAGCTGATTAGCTTCGAAGTTGGACTGAAGAAGTGGGTTGTCAAGCCCGTGGGATATTGAAGAGGCAGGTTGTCATGACTGTGAGAAATATCTCTAGGTGAGAGAATTGTTAGGAATTGATTTCCTGAAGATGCTAAACTACAACTATAGGGCTCTAAGAATTCTTGTCCGACTTGTTGCTGAAGCCCAAAAAGGAAGTGGGGCAGCCAAAGGATTGTTGAGTAGAGAAGGGGCACACTTCCTAGGGTGGGATAGGCATGTGGGGAATGAGGGACTGTAGGTTGTTAGTTTGAGTTGGCACCTATGACAGAGTCTTTTATGTTTTCTATGAACCATTATCCTGGTTAGGAACTCGGGTGGATTTTAGTCCCAGCTCGAGGGTGATCCATTGTTGAGAGTGATGAGCAGTGTGGTATAAGGTCGGGAGGTTCGTGGAAGGTTTGCACGCAGTTGGTGATATTCTTACCAAGATAAGTGTCAAGTGTGTGATAAATTTACATGTTGCATTATTATTTACATGTTTATTTTTATGGGTTTACCCTATGTGGGCTTATAACTGTCTTTATATTTATGGGTATTTCCTGTATATGTTGCATGTATACGTTTATTGTTATTTTAGTATGAATCTATGCACTTACAAAATGAATTTGGTTGTTTACGTTTTATATATAAATTTCTGCAAGAGTTCTATGTGTATATGTTTTAATTGCATGCAGTTTGAAAATTTTGAGTGGCATAACTCAGTTGGATGTTGGGTATGTTACAGTATGTTCCACAGAGAGAATGAAAGCATTCTTTGGAGTAGCATGGCCCGGCTTGGGTGGACGGGGATGTTACAATATGGTATCATAGATTTAGTTTTCAACACTGAGCCTGGATGGTCCGAACAAGTTGACTTGAAGAAAAATTTCATAGAGGATTGATTTCGAAGTGGCCAAATTTCAGTTTGTAGAGCATCCATGGTAAAATTTAGAAGCAATGACATAGAATTGGGAAAAGCTCCAACTTTTGTTGTTAAATTCGTGAGATAATGGAGAAATTTGGCCAAGTGGTGATATATTATTGGTTTAATCTCTGTTCTAGCAAATTCAGACCTGGAATTGGTCGAATTTGAAGTTACAGTGAAGCCATGACAGATGTAGTGAGATTATTAATTAATACTCTCAATTCCTGAATTGGGTGTGGGAAAAATTTGTTCGAGAAATGTCAACCCACAATGATTTGTTGTTGGAGAGGTTGAACTGGTGTTATTGGGGTGAAATTGAAAAAAAATATTAGTTGCAGAATGCTTCTGGTAAAAATTGGGGAAAAGCTAGGCAAAAGCCCCACTTTCTGCAGGGGAATTCACAAGGAATTGTTGCACATAAAAATGAATGTGCGCTTGTGGGCATGCTAAAAATTCATGATGCGCAGTGAAAAGATAGTGATATGTAAAAAAAATTCATTGCATGGAAATATATTGGTGTTTAGGTGCATGTGCTAAAATTTGGGGTCGTGCAGAAAAATGTTGGTGTGTCGGTGCACGCGCTAAATTTTGGCACCGCACGAAAAAATGTTGGTGTGCTAGTGCGCACGCTAAATTTTGGCATTGCATCAAAAAATGTTGGTGTGTGCTCTAAAATTTGGTTTCGCATAGAAAAATTTTGGTGTGATGGTGCGCGCACTAAATTTTGGCACCACGTGGAAAAATGTTGGTGTGCTGGTGCACGTGCTAAATTTTGGCGCCACGTGGAAAAATGTTGGTGTGTGGGTGCGCGTGCTAAATTTTGGCGCCGCACAGAAAAACGTTGGTGTGTGGGTGTGCTCGCACATAATAATGGCGTGTGTGGTGTGCATAGTATTGGCAGAGTGTAGAGGAGTTTGACTAGTGTGCGTGCACTGTGGATATATGTTGTCAGGCGACAGTTTAGTTAATGGTGTAGCGCGTAGAGTAGGAGACAACTCATTAAAAAATCAAGTCAAGAATCTTTCAAAGGAAAATAAAAGGGGACTCAATTTTCTTGGAGGTGGATTTGCAATCAATTTATAAGAAAATGGAGGATTGTTGGTGCCTGACACGAAAAATGGTGATACACTAGGTGAAGCCATGAATATCTATAAGATGGTATCCAAGCACGATCTTTTTATTAAAGGGAGCGTTGAAATGCATGATCCAAGAGAGAAAGAATAGGTACCATATATTTAGAATGCATATTTTGATGAGACAAAGTTTGTATGCTACAAAGGGGAAGTTGGAATTGTGCTCTAGAACAAGTCGACCATTGCACACACTTTTCCCATTGGAATAGTTTTGGAGAGGCATGAGGAGTACTACAGAGAATTGAGACATGAAGAATGATGAAAATGCAAGTTGTTATGCATTTCCATTGTTTTTCTCCACTGCGAGTGAGCGTCCTATTGAGCGCTCAACACACCCTAAAAGATTTTATGAATGTTTTTTTCTCTTTTGGGTACCACTTATTTTCTTTTGTTCTTCTTTATGAATTGATTCCATTGTGTAGGGATCGCTAAGTTCATTTCCATGTCTCATCATCGATCAAGTTGGATTTATTTGGACCCCTCAAAGTGAAACCTTTGTATATGAAAAAGAACTTGGCATTTTAACTAAGAATTCATAGCTAAAATTGTGACCCACACACTTATGTTCGGCATTGGAAAATTATGAGCAGTAAAATGACCACGTAGTAACAATAATCGTCGATCACCCATGTATCATCAGCATCGATAAAAAATGAAGTAGATCTGTGTTGGTTGTTTGCAAAGAAGATTTAGGAAATGACTGATATTCCATCGACATCGGTGAAATATGAGAGGGATAAACATTGACATGGGCCATGAAAAACCTCCGATAACCAATTACTAATTCATTTTTCCAGGGTCAGTGAAATATCAAGATATTTAAATCATGGAAAATTTTTGCATTGACACATCACCAATCACCGATCCCCGATGCATTTTTGGCATCGAAAATTTTCGAGGGGGGTAATCCAGGAACACTTGTTTAAACATATTGTCGATCTCTGATCCTTGATACTTTTTTAGCATCAACATGGTAAGACATGTTTGTTAAAACACTTAGCTAATGAAAATCCTCAATTCTGAATGACACTCTTAAACGAAGAAGCCAATCTTAAACACCATGTGTCTTTGCCATGTAGGCATTTCATACGACCTAGTTTCATCCTAAGTCACCTTAGGTTTCCCCATGTCCTAGTCTGTTAGGGTCCTAACCCGCACACAAGTAGAGAAATATATTCGGATGTAATAAAGGTCAATATTAATAAGGCCTTTCAATAAAATAGAATAAGGTAGATGTAAGAAGACCTAATAGAAGCTTCCGCTTCTAAAAGGATCTTCCTCTAGATGCATCTCTTGATAGACATATTTAGTATAAATAAGGGTCAAGGGTATGAAAACCCTAGATTGGAGATTATCGTAACAGAGCGCTGCTCGACAAGAGGTTGCCCCCTCGAAGAGGCCCGTGAACATTGCTTTTTGAATCAAAGTTCTATTTTTGTTGTCGTTCTTATATCATTTATGTGTTATTGTGGAGATTATGTTGGTTATATTACTGCTATTCTGCCATTTCTAGCATTTTATTTCTGCTTTGCATACTTTTTATATCTGGTATATTACAAGTGGTATCAGAGCACTTTCCTTGGCTAAAATTATGGGAATTTGTTTTCCAGGGTAGAGATGTATTCCGACATTTTTAAGCCACCGAGATCTGTCGCTACATGCATAAACCCATGGTTGAGGGATTCATACATGCAGGAAATACAAGTGGTTCTTAAGAGCACATATGTTGGCCACCCTTATAACCCTTGTTGGTACCCCTTCGAGTGGTAGCACATCAGATATCACTTGTGTACGGATTGACCTAGATTTCCTGAAGCCCTCTTTAGATAAATCGAATATTCGCCTGACTACTATAGTGCCACCGAGAACAACACTCGGGAAGATACTCTCTAGTACCTAGGTAGTTGGGTAGTACGAATAAGGGTATGATCTACCCTCCTTAGTTAGTGCCATGAGATATTGGTCCGAGTACTACTATTGGACCCCGCACATATATCAAAGAGCTATAGCACAGGGCAAACCCTTGTATGTAGAACCCTTGAATACCTAACCCCTAGGGGACAGAAACATAAACAAACTAAAATAGACAAGATATATTACCGTGCAACTATGTTCAGGTTGCCCAGTAAATACACATTTATTTCTGGTTAAGAATTTGGGGATTTCATCACTGCAGTATTCTTCAGACCAAAGTATAACTCCACAGGTGTAAAAAAAAAAAAAGTCTGGAAATTGTTTCACCATTATTTGAGACCTATTCCATTGGATTCATCTCTTCACCCTTATTACATTCATCCATATCATTTTTCGGAAAAAAAATTGATCCCGCCCGCCCCTTTTCAGTTCACCCATCCTCATGGCCCATACCCGTAGCCAAGACCTAGAATCTTGCTTCAACACCTTGCAATCTGGTTTCCTCAAGACCCAAAAAGAAGTGAAACAACTCAATTCCATTGTTGCCTCCATCGATACATCCATTAATACAACCATAAATACAACCATGCACTCCTCAATGGAGGAAGTTAGACAAGAACTGACCACCCAGCTTGAATCTGTCTTTGCATCACTCTGCACCAAACTGAAGATCCCTACAGATGACCCTTTATCTGATTCACCTCCAAAGACTGAAGGTGAACATTCCTCCCACCCCCATACCTTTCAGCACCATCACTTTCAACGTGACCTCCGCCTTCCACGAGTGGATGTGACCAAATTTGATGGCTCGGATCCCACTAGTTGGGTCACCCAAATGGAACATTATTTCTCTTTATACGACATTACAAATGACTTGGCCAAACTCTGGTATGGTGTTCTCCATCTAGATCAAGAACGTTGGCAATGGTGGCAATGGAGAAAAATTTCTCGTCAAGGGTATATTGCTTGGAGCCAATTTTTTACTGAGCTTTATGAATGCCTTGACACTGACACCAACCATTTGTGCCATTTGACAAAGTTGAAACAATCAGGAATAGTAGAATACTTCATAGCTTCCTTTGAGTGCCTAGCTTTTCGAACAGAGGGCATGATAGATGCTTTCTTTCGAGAGTGTTTTATCAGTGGCCTCAAGGATGAGATTCGGACCCATGTCCTCATGGCTCAACCTTTGAGTTGGGTGGAGGATACTAAAAAAGATAAATAAGCACAATAGGTTGTATCCTCTCAAAACTGTAAACCCTCCTTTATCCCTCACCCTAAACCTGTAAGTCTCACTACTCCCTCCACCCCATTAAAGATTTAAAAATTGACCAGGGCTGAAATGGATGAATGCCAACTCAAAGGCCTTTGTTATAATTGCGATGACAAATATTTCCCGGGCCAGAAGTGTAAGGAAAAAAATCTTTTTATGGCCATCTATGAGGATATTTCAAAAGAGGATGTTGAAACTCCCCTTGTGCCTGAGTCACCTGAAATCACTGACATAACCCCTCCCTCAGACCATCCCAAAGTGGAACCGATCATTTCCCTCAATGCTCTCACTGGATTCTCCACCCCCCAAACCCTCAAGTTAATTGGTTACATCAAGCATTGGAAGGTCATCATTTTGGTTGATAGTGGAAGCACCCATAATTTTATTCATCATTGCATTGCCCAAGAAACTCATTGCTACATCAATGCCGTAAAAAATTTCCAAATCATGATTGCCAATGGTGCTTCCATGAAATGTGGAGGGCGTTGTGAAAATGTGTGTCTCCAAATCGGTGACTACCACCTAAAATCCCATATGTTTGCTATCAACATGGGCGGTTGTGACATTGTGTTTGGTTCAAACTGGCTAAGGAATTTGGGTCCCATTCTCATGGATTTTAAGGAATTAACCATACAATTCAACCAGGAAGGCCACCAATATAAATTCCAAGGCATCACTATTGGTTCACCTCAGGTCATTAGTTCCCATCGCATGGAAAAGCTACTCAAAAAAGGTCATTCTGGTGTCATTGCCCAAATCCATGCCATACAAGCAACAAAGACACCCTCGGTGCCGCAATACATCCAAGCCCTTCTTTCTAAACATCAAATGGTATTTTCCACTTCCCAAGGACTCCCTCCTTCCTGCAGTGTTCATGATCATTCCATTCCCCTTGTACCCGAAATCCTTCCTCCCAATATCCGTCTGTATTACCACCCCTTTTCACAAAAAAATAAAATTGAGAAAATGGTCCAGGAACTCCTTAATGCAGGCGTTATCCACCCTAGTACGATCCCTTACTCTTCTCCTATAGTCATGGTCCTAAAGAAAGAAGGTTCTTGGAGAATGTGTCCTGACTTTCGTGCCCTCAACAAACTGGCCATTAAAGACAAATTTCCCATTCATGTCATTGATGACCTCCTGGATGAATTGAGTGGCGCCCAACTCTTTACTAAACTTGTTATTCGCTCAGGCTATCACTAGACACATATGAAAGAGGCAAGCATTCCCAAGATGGCCTTTCAAACTCATGAGGGCCACTATGAGTTTTTGGTCATGCCCTTTGGCTTGTGTAATGCCCCCTCCAACTTCCAAAGCCTCATGAATCATGTCTTTCGTTCTTTTATCTATCATTTTGTCTTAGTTTTCTTTGATGATATCCTCATCTATATCAAAACCTAGATAGACCATATTACTCATGTGGATTGAGTTCTTCATCTACTTTCTTAGCACCAACTTTTCCTGAAATAGTCTAAATGTGCTTTTGGTGCCTCAGAAGTAGAATACTTGGGTCAACTGGTTGGCAAGGATGGCATCTGGGTGGATCTGAAAAATATTGAAGCTATGAAAGACTGGCTGCACCCAAAGACTCTCAAAATCTTGCGTGGATTTATGGGATTAATAGGGTATTATCGCAAGTTTGTTAAGAATTATGGAAATATTGCAACACTTCTCACTGCTCTCCTAAAAAAGAACTCTTTCACTTGGACTCCAGCCGCTACTCAAGCTTTCCAAACCTTGTAGATGGCCATGTGCACCACTCTGGTTCTGGCCCTTCCTGATTTCACAAAGACCTTTGTGTTCGAATGTGATGCCTCAGGGAAAGGAATCAATGTTTTCCTTATGCAAGAGGGTTGACCTTTGGCCTTCACCAGCAAGCAACTATCTGAAAGGAATCTAGGCAAACCCATCTATTAAAAAGAAATGTTGGCTATTTTTCATGTCGTTGATATGTGGCACCCTTATCTCTTGGGGCAACATTTCCAAATTAAGACAGACCATTAAAGCCTCAAGTACTTTATGGAACAACCCATTTCCTCCTCGGAGAAACAAAAATGGGTGACTAAACTCTTTGGATATGATTATGATATCATTTACAATAAAGGCAAAGACAATGTGGTGACAGATGCACTGTCCTGAAAATATGAAGCAGAAGGATCCATTTTTTCTCTTTCCTTCATTGTACCAGATTGGATCCAAGTTGTTCGCCAGGAATGGCTACAAGATCCCAAAATTTTGCATCAGATCCAGCAATTGTAGACCAATGCTCCAGCTCCCCCAGGGTACTCTTGGCTCCAAGATGAGCTTCGATACAAAGGCCATTTGTATTTAAGTAAACAATCAAAGCCTAAATCTATGATACTTTATGAGCTTCATGCTACACCCACAGCAGGGCACTCCGGGTTCACCAAAACCTATGACAGGCTCAAACGTTCTTTTTTCTGGGATGGTATGAAACAGGTCATCCATAATTTTGTCGCTGAATGTGATGTGTGTCAATGCAACAAGGGAGAAATAGTCAAATCTTTGGGCACACTACAACCGCTTCCGATTCCACCTTCTATTTGGAAGGATATCTCTATGGACTTTATTACCGGCTTACCTAAATTGAGAAATAAATTAGTCATAATGGTGGTTGTGTATCACCTTTCCAAGTATGCTCATTTCTACGCTCTGCAACACCCATTTACTACATCCATGGTGGCTCAAATTTTCATGGACCAGGTCTTCAAGCTTCATGGCATGCCGCACTCTATTGCTTTTTATCGTGACCCAACTTTCACAAGCAATTTTTGGCAAGAATTGTTCAAGCTACAGGGCACCCAATTGCATCTCAACACAGCTTATCATCCCTAGACTGATGGTCAAATGGAATTTGTCAACAAATGTTTGGAAACATGTCTGAGGTGTTTTTCCTCTGAAAATAAAAATCAATGGGCTCAATGGTTACCCCTAGCTGACTGGTGGTACAACACTTCCTACCATACAGCTACACGCATGACTCCTTTTGAAGAAATATATCAGGTACCTTCAGTTCTCTCATACTTATCAGTTACCTCGAAGGCCCAGGCGGTTAACCAAACACTTACAATTCGAGAGGATATTCTTTGTACCCTCAAAGAGAACTTGTTCATGGCACAGAATTGCATGAAGCAACAAGCAGATCAAGGTCACTCTGAACGTCAATTTGCAGAAGGGGATTAGGTGTTTCAGTGACTGCAACCATACAAGAAAACTTCCCTCAAGGCCAAGCATTGTCAGAAGCTAGTGCCCAAAATTTATGGTCCTTATACAGTTCTCAAGTGTGTGGGACAAGTCGCCTATCAGTTAGCTCTGCCCAGTCATTCGAAGCTACATCTTGTTTTTCATGTTTCATGCTTAAAGAAGGTGATTGGAACTAGGTGCCAAATTCAAACCAACCTTCCTGAGTTAGCTAAAGAAGGATCCATTTGGATACAGCCAGAAGCATTTTTGGACCAGCGTGAGAGTCACCTGCATCAGAGAACCATCAAGGAAGTGCTAGTCCAATGGAAAGATACAACTCCAACAGATTCCACTTGGGAACCAGCTACCATTCTGCAGTAGTTTCCACATATCAAGCCTTGAGGACAAGGTTGTTTTTAAGGGGGCAGACATGTTAGGGTCCTAACCCGCACATAGCTAGAGCAATATATTTGGATGTAATAAAGGTAAATATTAATAAGGCCTTTCAATAAAATAGAATAAGGCGGATGTAAGAAGACCTAATAGAAGCTTCCGCTTCTAGAAGGATCTTCCTCTAGATGC
>JZKD02S2347422.1:429988-453090 GCA_000966675.3 Picea glauca
ATGTAAGAAGACCTAATAGAAGCTTCCGCTTCTAGAAGGATCTTCCTCTAGATGCTTCTCTTGATAGACATATTTAGTATAAATAAGGGTCGAGGGTATGAAAACCCTAGCTGGAGATTATTGTAACAGAGTGTTGCTCGACTAGAGGTTGCCCCCTCGAAGAGGCCCGTGAACATTGCTTTCTGAATCAAAGTTGTATTTATGTTGTCGTTCTTATATCATTTATGTGTTATTGTGGAGATTATGTTGGTTATATTACTATTATTCTTCCATTTCTAGCATTTTATTTCTGTTCTACATACTTTTTATATCTGGTATATTACATAGTCACACTTCCAGGTCAACATTTACACATCAACGTTGTACGACAAGATGAATCGACATCAGATTTTTTTGCAAGAGATGTCAATGAACATTGTCTAAATAAAAGCATTGACTCTCGATCCACCCGTTTAAATTAATGGAATGATGGGATGTTTTCAGCACAAAATAAGATCAAATTCTTCCATTTAATAGGCCAATTAATGTTTTTATCTGCATATGTTTCTACCCCGTGCGTTGATCAAATAACGGGAATTTTAAATTGTCGGTGAACCACAATATATCCTGCGCCTGCACCACCAACCTACGACTACATTTAATCTCGAGCATGTAATATCTCTAGGCTGAACCCAATTGTAAATGAAAATGCAAATGTACTTAATTTGGTGAGCTCTTGGATAACATTGTTGGTATGCACCTTTCATGGCATAGTACACACATGTACTGTGCAGTAAAATGATGAAGTGTGAAGATTCCAGGATATCGCGCGCAACAACTTAAGTGTGCACGATTTTGGGGCCAGGGAGCCTTTGTGTATATGCCGTGTTTTATAGGCTGGTGAGCCAGTTTTGTGATTATTAGGCTAAAGATCCTAGATTTTAAAGGCCAATGCGCCTACTTTTATATATGTCTCAAAATTAATATAAAATACATCGTTGCGCGCAAACCGACCTTGATAAAAGAGTATCGGGGACTAAACTCCACTAGTTAGGGAAAGGGTGGGGGATAAAAGTTAAGGAAAAAGGGCTAAGCTAGAGAGCTTAATCCAAAAAGGAATATTATATTAATATTTCTTAAAGTGTGGGTAATTAATTTATCCTGAGTTCCAAAGTTGGGGAAAAGTGGGCCAAAGTATCTCCCAACATGAAAAGTGTCAAGTTGGGGACATGCATACATATTGTTGGGACTTAGTTCATTTTCCATCATTATTTCCATGATTCGATCATTCAGCCATCACAGGAGCTTTCACTCACTCAGTCAGTTGACCTCCATACCTTCATGTCATTGTACCTAAACTTGTATCCATAACCATATCTATTTGTGTAGTTGTTTAGCTTGGGAGTTGGACTGAATAAGCGGGTTGTCAGTCTTGTGAGAAATCTCTCTAGGTGAGAGAATTGTTGGGAATTGATTTCCTGAAGGTGCTAAACTACAACTATAGGGCTCTGAGACTTCCTGTTCTCCCTGTTGATGAAGCCCAGAAAGGAAGTGGGGCAGCCGAAGGACTGTTGAGCAGAGAAGGGGCATACTTCCTGGGGTGGTATAGGCATGTGAGGAATGGGGGACTGTAGACTGTTAGTTTGAGTTGGCACCTATGACATAGTCTTTTTTGTTGTCTATGAACCATTATCCTGGTTAGGAAACCCTTTACCCGGATGGAGTTTAGTCCCATCTCAGGGGTGACCCACTGCTGAGAGTGATGAAGAGTGTGGTCTAAGGCTGGGAGGTTCATGGAAGGTCTACACGCAGTTGGTGATTTTCTCACAAAGATAAGTGTCAACTCTGTGATAAATTTACATGTTGCATTATTATTTACGTGTTTACTTTTATGGGTTTATCCTATATGTTCTTATAAATGTCTTTATATTTATGGGTATTTCCTGTATATGTTGCATGTATATGTTTACTGTTATTTCAGTATGGATCCATGCATTTACGAAATGTATTTGTCTGTTTACAATATATATATATATAAATTTCCGCAAGATTTTCGTGTGTATATGTTTTAATTGCATGCAGTTTGAAAATTTTAAGTGGCATAACTCAGTTGGATGTTGGGTATGTTATAGTATGTTCCGCAGAGAGAATGAAATCATTCTCTAGAGTATCATGGCCCAACCTAGGTGCCTAGGGATGTTACAATATGGTATCATAGCTTCATTTTTCAACACTGAGCCTTTATTGGCTGAACAAGTCGATTTGAAGTGAAATTTCATAGAGGATTGATTTTGAAGTGGCCAAATTTCAGTTTGTATAGCGTCCATGGTAAAATTTAGAAGCAAAAATGCAGAATTGGGAAAATCCCCAATTTCTATTGTTAAATTCATGAGATAATGGAGAAATTTGTCCAAGTGGTGAGATATTATTGGTTTAATCTCTATTATATAAAATTGAGACCTGGAATTGGTCGATTTTGAAGTTACAGTGAAGCCATGACAGATTGAGCGATATTATTAATTAAAATTCTCAATTCATGAATTGGGTGTGGGAAAAAGTTGTTCCAAAAATGTCAACCCAAAATGATTTGTTGTTGCAGAGGTTGAACTAGTGTTATCGGGGTGAAATTGAACAAATTTATTAGTTGTAGAATGTCTATGGTAAAATTGGGGAAATGTTAAGCAAAAGATCCAATTTCTGCAGCGGAATTCACGAGGAATTGTTGCGCATAAAAATGAATGTGTGCAGGTGGGAGCACTAAAAATGCATGATTCACAGTGAAAATCTTGTGATATGTAAAAATTTGGCACTGCACGGAAATACATTGGCATGTGGGCGCATGTGCTAAAATTTGGTGTCATGCGAAAAAATGTTGGTATGTTGGTGCGCGCACTAAATTTTGGCGTCGCGCAGAAAAATGTTGGTGTGTTAGTGCGCGCGCTAAATTTTGGATCCGCGTGGAAAAAATTTGGCATGCAGGCACGCACGCCAAAATTTGGTGTTGCGTGGAAAAATGTGGTGTACTGGTGCGAGCGCTAAATTTTGGCGCCGCACGGAAAAATGTTGGTGTGCTGGTGTGCATGCTAAATTTTGGAGTCGCGTGGAAACATGTTGGTGTGTGGGTGCACGCGCTAAATTTTGGCACCGCACAGAAAAACATTGGCATGCGTGCTAAATTTATCATTTCACAGTGTGCATACATATATTAATGTGCGCACGGTGTGCACACACATAATAATGGCACGTGTGGTGTGCACAGTATTGGCAGAGCGTAGAGGAGTTTGATTGGTGCATGCGCAGTGTGGATATATGTTGTTGTGTGATAATTTAGTTAATGGTGTAGCATGTAGAGTGGGAGACAACTCATTAAAAACTCAAGTCAAGAATATTTCAAAGGAAAAGTAAAGGGGACTCAATTTTCTTAGAGGTGGCTTTGCAAGCAATTTACAAGAAAATGGAGGGTTGTTGGTGCCTGGCACAAAAAATGGTGATACACTGGGTGAAGCCATGAATCTCTATAAGATAGTATCCAAAAATGAACCTTTTATGAAAGGGAGCATTGAAATGCATGACCCAAGAGAGAAATAATAGGTATCATATCTTTAGAATGCATATTTTGATGAGACAAAGTTTGTATGATACAAAGGGAAAGTTATGATTGTTCCTTAGAATAGGTTGACCATTGACACACACTTTTCCCATGGGAATAGTTTTAGGGAGGCATGAGGAGTACTATAGAGAATTGAGACATGAAGAAAGATGAAAATACAAGTTTTTATGCATTTCCATGGTGTTTCTCCACTGCGAGTGAGCATCCTATTGAGCGCTCAACACACCCTAAAAGATTTTATGAATTTTGTTTTTCTCTTTTGGGTACCACTTGTTTTCTTTTGTTTTTCTTTCTGAATTGAGTCTGTTGTGTAGGGATCGCTAAGTTTGTTTCCATGTCTCATCATCGATCAAGTTGGATTTATTTAGACCTCTCAAAGTGAAACCTTTGTATCTGAAAAATAACTTGGCATTTTAACTAAGAATTAACACCTAAAATTGAGACCCACATGCTTATGTTCGCATCGAAAAAATATGAGCAATAAAATGACTGCATAGTAACAATAATCGTCGATCACCAATGTATCATAGGCATCGGTAAAAAACTAAGCAGATTTGTGTTCGTTGTTTGCAAAGAAGATTCAGGAAATGGACGACATTCCATTGGTGTCGGTGAAATATGAGAGAGATAAACATTGACATGGGCCATGATGAACCTCCGATAACCAATTACTGATGCATTTGTCCAGGGTCGGTGAAATCTCAAAATATTTAAATCATGGAAAAATTTCACATTGACACATCTCCAATCACCAATCACCGATCTGGGAACACTTGTTTAAACATATCATCGATCATTGATCCTTGATACTTTTTCGACATCGGCATGGTAGGAATTGTTTGTTAAAACACTTATATAACGAAAATACTTGATTCTGAATAACACTCTGAAATGAAGAAGTCAATCTCAAACACCATGTGTCTTTTCCACGTAGGCATTTTGTATGACCTAGTTTCATCCCGAGTCACTTTAGGTTTCCCCATGTCCTAGTCACACTGTCAACATTTCCACATTAGAATTGTATGACAAGATGGATCAGCATCGAAATTTTTTCCAAGCGATGTCAATGAACATTGTCTAAAGAAAAGTGTCGACTCTCGATCCACCCATTTAAATTAGCAGAATGATGGGATGTTTTTAGCACAAAATAAGATTAGATTCTTCCATTTAATAGGCCAATTAATGTTCTTCTCTTCATATGTTGCTACCCCATGCATCGATCGAATAACGAGAATTTTAAATCATCGGTGAAACACAATATAGCATGTGCCTGCACTGCCAACCTACGACTGCATTTAATCTCGAGCATGTAATATCCCTAGGCCGAACTCAATTGTAAATGTAAATGCAAATGTACTTAAGCTGGTGAGTTGTTGGATATCATTTTTGGTATGCACCTTTCATGGAATAGTACATTCATGTACTGCACAATAAAATGATGAAGTGTGCACATTCCAAGATATTGTGTGCAACAACTTAAGTGCGCACGATTTTGAGGCTAGGGAGCCTTTGTGTATATGTTGTGTTTTATAGGTTGGTGAGCCAGTTTTGTGATTATTAGGCCGGAGATCCTAGATGTTAAAGTCCCCCATACTCTTTTATTAGGTCAAACCCAATTGTAAATGTAAATGCAAATGTACTTAAGCTGGTGAGTTGTTGGATATCATTTTTGGTATGCACCTTTCATGGCATAGTACGCACATGTACTACATAGTAAAATGATGAACTGTGCACATTCTAGGATACTGTGCACAACAACTAAAGTGCGCGCAATTTTGAGGCCAGGGAGCCTTTGTTATATGTTTTGTTTTATAGGCTGGTGATCCACTTTTGTGATTATTAGGCCAGATAGCCTAGATGTTAAATTCCATTGCACCTACTTTTGTATATGTCTCAACAGTAATATAAAATACATCGATGCGCGCAAACCGACCATGATAAAAGAGTATGGGGGACTAAAATCCATTAGTTAGGGAAAGGGTGGGGGCTAAAAGTTAAAGAAAAAGGGATAATCTAGAGAGCTTAAGCCAAAAAGGAATATTATGTTAATATTTCTTAAAGTATAAAGTATGGGTAATTACTTTATCCTAAGTTCCAAAGTTGGAGACAAGTGGGCCAAAGTAGCTCCAAACATGACAAGTGTCAAGTTGGTGACATGCATACATATTATTGGGACTCAGTTCATTTTCCATCATTCTTTCCATGATTCGATCATTCAGCCATCACAACAGATTTCACTCACTCAATCAGTTGACCTCCATACCGTCATGTTATTGTACTTGAACCTGTATCCATAACCATATTTGTTTGTGTAGATGGTTAGCTTGGGAGCTGGACTGAAAAAGCAGGTTGTCAGGCCTGTGAGAAATCTCTCTAGGTGAAGGAATTGTAGGGAATTGATTTCCTGAAGGTGCTAAAATACAACTACAGGGATCTGAGACTTCCTGTTTGGTCTGTTGCTGAAGCATGGAAAGGAAGTGGGAAAGCCAAAGGATTTTTGAGCAAAGAAGGGGCACACTTCCTGGGGTGGGACAAGCATGTGGGGAATGAGGGACTATAGGCTGTTAGTTTGCATTGGCACCTGTGATAGAGTCTTTTCTGTTGTCTATGAACCATTATCCTGGTTAGAAACCCCTTTACCCAGGTGGAGTTTAGTCCCACCTCAGGGGTGACCCACTGTTGAGAGTGATGAGTAGTGTGGTCTAAGGCTGGAAGGTTCATGGAAGGTCTGCACGCAGTTGGTGATATCATTACCAAGATAAGTGTCAACTATGTGATAAATTTACATGCTGCATCATTATTTATGTGTTTATTTTTATGGGTTTATCCTATGTGTGCTTATAATTGTCTTTACATTTATGGGTATTTCCTGTATATGATGCATGTATATTTTTATTGTTATTTCAATATGAATCCGTGCATTTACGAAATGTATTTTTCTGTTTACGTTTTATATACAATTTTTTGCAAGAGTTCTGTGTGTATATGTTTTAATTGCATGCAGTTTGAGATGGCTCGGCCTGGGTGGACGGGGATGTTACAATATGGTATCGGATCTTCAGTTTTTAACACTAACCCTAGATGGGTCGAACAAGTTGAGTTGAAGAAAAATTTCATAGAGGATTGATTTTGAAGTGGCCAAATTTCATTTTATAGAGCGTCCATGGTAAAATTTAGAAGCAATGACAAAGAATTGGGAAAAGCCCCAATTTCTATTGTTAAATTCATGAGATAATGGAGAAATGAAATCAAGTGGTGAGATATTATTGGTTTAATCTATGTTCTAGAAAATTCAGACCTGGAATTGGTCGAATTTGAAGTTACAGTGAAGCCATGACAGGTGGAGCGAGATCAGTAATTAAAATTCTCAATTCGTGAATTGGGTGTGGGAAAAATTTGTTCCAGAAATGTCAAGACACAACGATTTTTTGTTGCAGAGGTTGAATTGGTGTTATCATGGTGAAATTGAACAAATTTCTTAGTTGCAGAGTATCTATGGTAAAAATTGGGGAAAAGTTAAGAAAAGGCTCCAATTTCTGTAGCGGAATTCATGAGGAATTGTTGCGCATAAAAATGAATGTGTGTAGGTGGGCGCACTAAAAATGAATGATGCGCAGAGAAAATCTTGTGATATGTAAAAATTTGGCATTGCGCGGAAATATATTGGCATACGGGCGCACGTGCTAAAATTTGGTTCCGCATGGAAAAATGTTGGTGTGCGTGCTAAATTTTGGTGTTGCGCGGAAAAATGTTGGTGTGTTGGTGTGCGCGCTAAATTTTGGCACCACGTAGAAAAATGTTGGCGTGTGGGCGCGTGCACTAAAATTTGGTGTTGCGTGGAAAAATGTTGGCGTGCTGGTGCGCACGCTAAATTTTGGCGTCGTTCGAAAAAATGTTGGTGTGTTGGTGTGCGTACTAAATTTTGGCGCTAAGCGGAAAAAAGTAGGTGTGCGGGTGAGCATGCTAAATTTTGGCGACATGCAGAAAAACATTGGTGTGAGGGTGTGCACACTAAATTTAGCATTGTGTGGTGTGCATATGCATATTAAGGTGTGCGCGATGTGCACACACATAAAATGGCATGCACAATATTGGCAGAGCGCAAAGAGTTTGATTGGTGCACGCACAATGTGGATATATATTGTCACACGACAGTTTAGTTAATGGTGCAGTGCATAGAGTGAAATGTGCATGGAATCTGAGTGCATGATACAAAAATTGCACGCAATAGGTAATAGTGCAAGAACCAAAATCTTGTGCGGTGGATATTGGCACACAACACAAAAGTAGTGCGCGCCATTTATTGGTGCGACAAAGAAGTGATGCACAGTGGCTATAAGTGCGCAGAGCATAAATTACCTTATGGTGTTGTTGTGCATGTTAAATATGGGTGTACAGGTTGAAATTTCTGCACGCGAAGTCGTTTGGATGGTGAACAACAATGGAAAACCAATGAAATTTCGTGACATTTTATACTATTTGAACGTCATCTTTTTGCAACGCGTTTTTGAGTCCCTTAAGAGCATTTTTAGCTACTAAAAAACCACGAGAACAGAGTGTACCAAGGTACATTTTTCCTATATATCTAAAATAAAATATCTCGAAGAGATCTTTCTAATGGTGTAAATTATTCGTCAAACAGAGCTTTTATGAGAAAGTTACAACACAAACAGTGGAGGGTAAATTTTAAGACCCAACTAACTTCAAAGAGCCATAACTTTCTACTCCGAAATCTGATTGAGGTGAAGGAGAAGTGAATTGAAAGATATTAAACCATAGAATACATTCCTATATCTAAATTAAATTTATGGGCATGTTAAAAATGTTTCATATGGCAAAGAAGGTACCTATAGCATTCTAGACCAAAAACACAAATTGGCCTAGAACTTCAACATGTTGTAACTAGCAGCCTGGAACCCCAAAAAAGGTGAAACTTGGATAGAGTGTCCATAATATGTATATGAAGAAACCCAATGGATATCCCATGAAAATTCCAGTGGAGTAGGTGCAAAATTGCATATTTACAACGCAGAGCTATGCTAAGTTGAAGAACAAACAAAAAAATTAATGGACAATTTTCAAATAACCATAACTTTCTTATCAAGACTCGGAATTGAGCATGGAAATAGGCATTGGAAAGGTCTCAGACAATAGAATATAATCATTCACCTAGAAAATTGATTTGGGCATTCAATTTTTGGGAAATCATAAGAAATAATTCTGATATATTATTGAACCAGAATGGTTCATATTTTCATGAAATTGTTGAAACAGTTATCCTAACAAAGTTTTGTTGGCTACACATTTTACCGAGTTCAAAAAAAATAGATCAGATTAGGATCAAAATAGAGTCCATAGGAATGGAAGAGGCATAGGGGACTTATAACCAGGAATATAAGATTAAAGGGATGGATTTCCATTTGGGCATTGAAGGAACAAACTCCAATGGACATGGAAAAGGAAGGGATGAAAACATGAATATGGTAGAGACCATTAAAAATTTACAGAAGGATGTCCAAATCCATAAATATGATAATGAAAGGCTTATGAGAGCCAAGGAGAAGCAGAAGGAATTCAACATGAAGTTACTGTAGAGCTTGAACATAATAGAAAATAAATTGGATAAGGAGAGTTGCTCAAGCAAATCATGAAGTCATAGGTCTCTTGATGAGAAAAGAAGAACCAGAAGTGTTAGAAGACATCACCATCACTCCCCAAGGAATTCCAATAAGAGAGCACACAACAACTCAATTCCATCCCCTTTCAGGAAGAATAAGAAGTCTGGGGTGGATGAGATACGAGGAGAAATGAACAAAATCAAACCTCCTACATTTGATGGTGAGAACAAGAAGGATGAATATGAAAAGACATGGATGTTGGGCATGAGAAAGTATTTTCAATTGCATAGTTATTCTTCTCATGCAGAAGGTATAATTTCCATCTATCAACTCAAGGGAAAGGCATCCATGTGGTGGGATCATCTTGTGTAGGTGCAACACATTAAAGAGAAAAGTGTTACTTGGAGGGAATTCAAGAAGTATTTTGAGAATAAATACTTGACTAAGATATACTATGAAAAGAAAATTAAATAGTTCTTTGAACTTAAGATTGGGAGTATGATCATAGATGAATATGAGAGAAGGTTTTTAGAACTGTTGAAGTATGTTTCTTTCATTAAGGATGAGACAGTAAATATTCAGAGGTATTTGAGTGGATTTCCATCATTCATTAGTGAAAAAATACAATATGATGATATTGGAGGAGACCATAAGGAGAGCTAAATGCCTATATGATCAACAAAAAACAAGGCCAACTTTCCAAAAATCTGGGGAAGAAAAAAAGAAGTTCAAGATGGATCCCAGGAAGAAGGGAGCTAAGCCACCATTCTTCAGGAATAATCCTTAGGGACAACCAACTTCTATAGAACCCAGAACAATTGAGACAAGGGGCTAGATGCCAAGACAACCACCTATTCAATGTCGGGGTTGTAAAGGAGATCATATGTTCAAAGATTGTCCTCACAGAGGTGAAAAAGTGAGGACTGTTCAAAATGTACAACAAGCTGAAATAGTGGAGGACATGGCAAGAAATGTACCAAGGATCTATGCAGCCCTGGACAACAAGCAAGCAGAGTATTAGTCACATATGATTGAATTGGAAGGTATGATCAACAAACAAACCATTGTTATTTTAATTGATTCAAGAGCTAGTCATAGTTATATAGATCCTAAGATGGTTGAATGTTTTCATTTTCCAAGAAGAAATCATGGAAAATATTGGTTGGTGCAGCTGGCTACCGGAGCCAAAAGAAAAGTTAATGATATTTTTAAGTCATGTCTTATGGACATGAATAGACTGAACACCAGTGCATATTTGAACATCTTGCCTTTAGGTTCCTATGACTATCTAATTGGGATGGATTGGTTGGATCAGCATCATGCTATCCTAGACTATAATAACAAGGAATTTACTTGCTTGGATGAGGAATGTAACCTAAGGAAAGTGTAGAGAATTCCCAGGGAAGTATCCATCAGAGAAATTTCAACACTGTAGTTGAAGAAATGTTACAAAAAAGGTGTCAAATATTTGCAGCTCATATGGAAGAGACACCTAAAGATAAGGTGCCAAATTTGGAAGATTATCCAGTACTGAAATATTTTGAAGATGTGTTCAAGGAGGTACAAGGACTACCCCCAAAGAGATATATTGATTTCTCTATAAATTTAATGCCTGGAGCAACTCCAGTGTCAAAGACTCCTTACAGAATGAGTACACCAGAGCTGAAGGAGCTACAAATACAACTTGAATAACTTCTTAGGAAGGGGTATATATGCCCAAGTGTGTCACCTTAGGGTTCCCTAGTATTGTTTGTGAAGAAGAAATATGGGACATTAAGATTGTGCATTGATTTCAGATAGTTGAATAAAGTGACTGTAAAGAACAAGTATCCTCTGCCAAGGATTGATGATCTCTTTGATCAATTGAAGGATGCAAAGATATTTTCAAAGATATACCTCAGGTCAGGATACCATCAGGTAAGGATAAAAGATGAAGATATCAACAAGACTTCCTTTAGGACAAGGTATGGTCATTATGAGTTCACAATGGTACCATTTGGGTTGTCAAATGCACTAGTTGTTTTCATGTGCTAATGAATGGTGTTTTCCGAGAATATTTAGACAAGTTTGTCATTTTATTTTTGGATGACATCCTTGTACATTCCAAGTCATAATAAGAGCATGATAGTCATTTTAGGATGGTGTTACAAGTATTAAGGGAGCATCATGTGTATGTCAAATTGAGCAAGTGCCCATTTTATCAAAAGAAAATTCATTATTTGGGACATATCATTTCAAAGGATGGGATAACAGTGGATCCTGAGAAGATAGAATCCATTAGAGAATGGTCAGCGCCAAAGAATGTGATAGAGGTCAGATCATTCATGGGCCTTGCAGGCTACTATAATATATTTATTGAAGGATTCTCAAAGATTTCACACCCAATTAGTTCCTTACAAAAGAAGGGTGTGAAGTTTCAGTGGACATTGGATTGTGAGAAGAGTTTCCAACACTTGAAGAAATTATTAACAAGTCCTCCAATACTAAGGATTACAGACCCGTATGAATACTTCATTGTATGAACAAATGCATGTAAAGAAGGACTTGATGGATTCCTCAGTCAAAATGGGTTTGTTATATGTTATGAATCAAGGAAGTTGAAGGAGCATGAAAGACACTATGCCACTCATGATTTGGAGTTGGCAACCATAGTGCATGCCTTGAGGAAATGTTAGGGTCCTAACCCGCACATAGGTAGAGAAATATATTTGGATGTAATAAAGGTCAATATTAATAAGGCCTTTCAATAAAATAGAATAAGGTGGATGTAAGAAAACCTAATAGAAGCTTCTGCTTCTAGAAGGATCTTCCTCTAGATGCTTCTCTTGATATACATATTTAGTATAAATAAGGGTCGAGGGTATGAAAACCCTAGCTTGGAGATTATTGTAACAGAGTGTTGCTCGACTGGAGGTTTCCCCCTCGAAGAGGCTTGTGAACATTGCTTTCTGAATCAAAGTGTTATTTATGTTGTTGTTCTTATATCATTTATGAGTTATTGTGGAGATTATGCTGGTTATATTACTGTTATTATGCCATTTCTAGCATTTTATTTATATTCTGCATACTTTTTATATCCGGTATATTACAAGTGGTATCAACACACTTTCCTTGGCAAAAATTGTGGGAATTTTTTTTTCAGGGTAGAGATGTATTCTGGCGTTTTTAAGCCACAAAGATCTTTCATTACTCGCATAAACCCGCGGTTGAGGAATTCATAAATGCAGGAAATACAAGTGGTTCTTAAGCGCACATTTGTTGGCCACCCTTGTAACCCATGTTGGTACCCCTTCGAGTGGTAGCCCGTTAGACAACACCTGTGTACCGATCGACCTAGGTTTCATGAAGCCCTGTTTAGATAAATCGATCGGTTTCCTGACTGCTATAGTTCCACTAAGAACAACACTCAAGAAGATACTCTCTAGTACCTGGGTAGTCAGGTAGTACGGCTAAGGGTATGGTCTATCCTCCTTAGTTAGTTCCCTGAGATATTGGGCCGAGTACTATTGTTGGACCCCGCCATGTATATTAGAGAACTATAGCATAGGGAAAACCCTTGTCTGTAGAACCCTAGAATACCTAACCCTTGGGGGACATAAACATAAACAAATTAAAACATACAAGATCTATTTCCACGCAACTGTGTTCGGGTTGCCAAATCACTACACTTTTCTTACTGGTTAAGAATTTAGGGATTTCATCGCTGCAGTATTCTTCAGAGCGGAGTATAACTCCGCAGGTAAGAAAAAAAAGTATGGAATTTTTTTCACCATTATTTGAGAACTATTCCATTGGATTCATCTCTTCTCCCTTATCACATTCATCCATATCATTTTTTGGGAAAAATTTTGACCCCGCCCGCCCCATTTCAGTTCACCCATCCTCATGGCCCATACCCGTAGCCAAGACTTGGAAGCTCACTTCAACACCTTGCAATCTTGTCTCCTAGAGACCCAAAAAGAAGTGAAACAACTCAATGCCAATGTTTCCTCCATCGATACATCCATCAATACAACCATAAATACAACCATGCAATCCTCAATGGAGGAAGTCAAAGAAGAACTGACCACCTAGCTTGAATCTGTCTTTGCATCACTCTGCACCAAACTGAAGATCCCTACAGATGACCCTTTCTCTGATGCACCTCCAAATACTGAAGGTGAACATTCCTCCCATTTCCATACCTTTCAGCACCATCACTTTCAACGTGACCTATGCTTTCCACGGGTGGATGTGACCAAATTTGATGGCTTGGACCCCACTGGTTGGGTAACCCAAATGGAACATTATTTCTCTTTCTACGACATTACATTTGACTTGGCCAAACTCCGGTATGGTGTTTTCCATCTAGATCAAGAATGTTGGCAATGGTGGCAATGGAGAAAAACTTCTCGTCAAGGGTATATTGCTTGGACCCAATTTTTGACTGAGCTTTATGAACACTTCGACACTGACACCAACCATTTGGGCCATTTGACAAAGTTGAAACAATCAGGAACAGTAGAACACTTCATAGCTGCCTTTGAGCACTTGGCTTTTTGAATAGAGGGCATGACTGATGCTTTCTTTCGAGAGTGTTTTATTAGTGGCCTCAAGGATGAGATTCGGGCCCATGTCCTCATGGTGCGACATTTGAGTTGGGTGGAGGCTACTAAAAAAGATAAAGAAGCACAACAAGTTGTATCCTCTCAAAACCGTAAACCCTCCTTTATCCCTCGCCCTAAAACTGTAAATCCCGCTACTCCATTCTCCCCATTAAAGATCCAAAACTTGACTAGGGTTGAAATGGTTGAACGCCAAATCAAAGGCCTTAATTGTGATGAAAAATATTTTGCGGGCCACAAGTGTAAGGAACAAAATCTTTTTATGGCCATCTCTGAGGATATTTCGAAAGAGGATATTGAAACTCCCCTTGTGTTTGAGTCACCTGAAATCATTGACATAACCCCTCCCTCAGACCCTCCCGAAGTGGAACCAATCATTTCCCTCAATTCTCTCACTGGATTCTCCGCCCCCCAAACCCTCAAGTTTATCGGTTACATCAAGCATCGAAAGATCATCATTCTGGTTGATAGTGGAAATACCCATAATTTTATTCATCGTCCCATTGCCCAAGAAACTCATTTCTACATCCATGCCGTAAAAAATTTCCAAATCATGATTGCCAATGGTGCTTCCATGAAATGTGGAGGGTGTTGTTAAAATGTGTGTCTCCAAATTGGTGACTACCACCTAAAATCCCATTTGTTTTCTATTGACATGGGTGGTTGTGACATTGTGTTGGGTGCAGACTGGCTAAGGAATTTGGGTCCCATTCTCATGGATTTTAAGGAATTTACCATCCAATGCGACTAGGAAGGCCACCAATATAAATTACAAGGCATCACTGTTGGTTCAATTGAGGTCATTAGTTCCCATCGCATGGAAAAGATACTCAAAAAAGGTCATTCCGGTGTCATTTCCCAACTCCATGCCATACAAGCAACAGAGACACCCCCGGTGCCACAACACCTCCAAGCCCTCCTTTCTAAACATCAAATGGTATTTTACACTCCCTAAGGACTCCCTCCTTCCTGTGGTTTTCATGATCATTCCATTCCCCTTGTACCCAGAAGCCTTCCTCCCAATATCCGTCTGTGTTGCCACCCCTTTTCACAAAAAAATGAAATTAAAAAAATGGTTCAAGAACTCCTTAATGCAAGCGTTATCCACCCTAGTACAAGCCCTTACTCTTCTCTTGTAGTCATGGTTCTGAAGAATGAAGGTTCTTGTAGAACGTGTCCTGACTTCCATGCCCTCAAAAAACTAACCATTAGAGACAAATTTCCCATTTCTGTCATTGATGACCTCCTGGATGAATTGAGTGGCGCCCAATTTTTTACTAAACTTGATCTTCACTCAGGCTATCACCAGATACATATGAAAGAGGCAGACATTCCCAATATTACCTTTTGAACTCATGAGGGCCACTATGAGTTTTTGGTCATGCCCTTTGGCTTGTGTAATGCCCCCTCCACCTTCCAAAGCCTCATGAATCATGTCTTCCATCCCTTTCTCCGTCATTTTGTCATAGTTTTCTTTGATGATATCCTCATCAATAAAAAAACTTGGACAGACCATCTTACTCATGTGGATCAAGTTCTCCATCTACTCTCTCAGCACCAACTTTTCCTGGAACAGTCTAAATGTGCTTTTGGTGCCTCAGAAGTAAAATACTTGGGTCATGTTGTTGGCAAGGATGGCATCAGGGTGGATCTGAAAAAGATTGAAGCTATGCAAGACTAGCTGCACCCAAAGACTCTCAAAATCTTGTGTGGATTTCTAGGCTTAATAAGATATTATCGCAAGTTTGTTAAGAATTATGGAAAGATTGTAGCACCTCTCACTACTCTCCTAAAAAAGAACTCTTTCACTTGGACTCCAACCGTTGCTCAAGCTTTCCAAACCTTGAATATGGCCATGTGCACCACTCTGGTTCTGGCCCTTCCTGATTTCACAAAGACCTTTTTGTTGGAATGTGATTCCTTAGGGAAAGTAATCGGTGTTGTCCTTATGCAAGAGGGTCGACCTTTGGCCTTCACCAGCAAGAAACTATCTAAAAGGAATCTGGGAAAACCCATCTATGAAAAGTAAATTTTGGTTATTCTACATGTCATTGATCTGTGGCACCCTTATCTTTTGGGGAAAAGTTTCCAAATTAAGATAGACCATCAAAGCCTCAAGTACTTTATGGAACAACACATTTCCTCCCCGGAGCAACAAAAATGGGTGACTAAGCTCTTTGGATATAATTATGAGATCATTTACAAGAAAGGCAAAGACAATGTGGTAGAGGATGCACTGTCCCAAAAATATGAAGAACAAGGATCCTTTTTTTATCTTTCCTTCATTGTACTAGATTGGATCCAAGCTGTTCACCATGAATGACTACAAGATCCCAAAATTTCACATCTAATCCAGCAATTGTAGACCAATGCTCCAGCTCCCACAGGATACTCTTGGCTCCAGGATGATCTTTGATACAAAGGTCATTTGTATTTAAGTAAACAATCGAAGATTAAATTGACGGTACTTTCTGAGCTTCATGCTACACCCACAGCGGGGCACTCCGGGTTCACCAAAAACTATGACAGGGTCAAACATTCTTTTTTCTTGGATGGTATGAAACAGGACATCTGAAATTTTGTTGTTGAATGTGATGTGTGTCAATGCAACAAGGGAGAAACAGTCAAATCTCCAGGCACACTACAACCACTTCTGATTCCACCTATTATTTGGAAGGACATCTCTATGGAATTTATTACCGGCTTACCCAAATCGGGAAATAAATCAGTCATAATGGTGGATGTGGAGCACCTTTCCAAGTATGCTCATTTATGTGCTCTTCAACACCCATTTACTGCATCCATGGTGGCTCAAATTTTCATGGACCAAGTCTTCAAGCTTCATGGCATGACGCACTCTATTGTTTCTGATCATCACCCAACTTTCACAAGCATTTTCTGGCAAGAACTGTTCAAGCTATAGAGCACCCAATTGCATCTTAGCACAGCTTATCATCCTTAGACTGATGGTCAAATGAAAGTTGTCAACAAGTGTTTGGAAACATATCTGAGGTGTTTTGCGTCTGAAAATAAAAATTAGTGGGCTTAATGGTTACCCCTAGCTGAATGGTGGTACAACACTTCCTACCATACAACTACACACATGACTCCTTTTGAAGAGGTATATGGATAGAAGCCACCTTCAGTTCTCTCATACTTACCGGGTACCTCAAAGGTTCAGGCGGCTGACCAAACACTTATAGTTCGAGAGGATATTCTCTGTACCCTGAAAGCGAACTTGGTCATGGCACAGAATCACATGAAGCAACAAGAAGATCAAGGTCACTCTAAACCTCAATTTGCAAAAGGGGATCAGGTGTTTCTACAACTGCAACCATACAAGAAAACTTCCCTCAAGGCCGAGCATTGTCAGAAGCTAGTGCCCAAATTTTATGGTCCTTATATAGTTCTCAAGTGTGTGGGACAAGTCACCTATCAGTTAGCTCTGCCCAGTCATTCGAAGCTACATCCTATTTTTCATGTTTCATGCTTAAATAAGGTGATTGGAACTAGGTGTCAAGTTCAAACCAACCATCCCAAGTTAGCTGAAGAAGGATCCATTTGGCTACATCCAGAAGCAATTTTGGACTAGTGTGAGCATCGCCTGCATCAGAGAACCATCAAGGAAGTGCTAGTCCAGTGGAAAGATACAACTCCAACAGATGCCACTTGGGAACCAACTACCATTTTGCAACAATTTCCACATCTCAAGCTTTGAGGACAAGGTTGTTTTTAAGGGGGCAGACATGTTAGGGTCCTAACCCACAGATAGGTAGAGCAATATATTCGGATTTAATAAAGGTCAATATTAATAAGGCCTTTCAATAAAATATAATAAGGCAGATGTAAGAAGACCTAATAGAAGCTTTCGCTTCTAGGAGGATCTTCCTCTAGATGCTTCTCTTGATAGACATATTTAGTATAAATAAGGGTCGAGGGTATGAAAACCCTAGCTTGGAGATTATTGTAACAGAGCGTTGCTCGACTGGAGGTTGCCCCCTCGAAGAGGCCCATGAACATTGCTTTCTGAATCAAAGTTGTATTTTTGTTGTCGTTCTTATATCATTTATGTGTTATTGTGGAGATTATGTTGGTTATATTACTATTATTCTGCCATTTCTAGCATTTTATTTCTATTTTGCATACTTTTTATATCTGGTATATTACAGGAAATGGAGACACTACCTCATGGGGAAAAATATTTGAAATGAGGACAGACCATAATGGTCTAAAATATTTATTTTATCATCCAACTCTAAATGCTAGGCAAAGCAGATGGTTAGAATTTCTAAGTGAATATGACTTTGATATAAATCATATAAAGGAGAAAGAGAACAAAGTGGTTGATGCACTCATCAGAAGAGTGCATGAAATGCATGCTACAACCATTAGCATCTACCAATCATATTTGAAACACATATTTATAGAGGTTGCAAAATTAGATTTTCAATACAAAGGAATTAGTGACAAAATTACAACAAGGTAATTTGCAGCAGAAAATTGAAGAATACAAGCTAGATAATGATGAAATTGTCATATACAAGGGCATAATTTATGTACCAAATTCTCAGGAATTGAAAAATATGATATTGAGAGAAATTCATAATGTACCTTATGTTGGTCACCTAGGTTATTAGAAAACTATTGCAGTTGTCAAGGGCCAATATTATTGGCTAGGCATGAAGAAAGAAGTTGCATATTTTATTGCCAAATGTTTGGAATGTCAAAAGGTAAAAGTTGAGCATAGACACCCAATTGGTTTGCTACAACCAGTACCCATTCCTGAGTGGAAATGGGAAGTTGTAACAATGGATTTCATCACCAAACTTCCCAAAAAAAAAGCAACATGATTCTATCATGGTAGTGGTGGATAAGCTTACTAAAGTTGCCCATTTTATTCCTATAAAGCTCACTCACAAGGCAGCCAACATTTCTGATTTTTATATGAGAAAAATTTCTATATTACATGTCATACCCAAGACAATTGTGTCTGACAAAGATCCAAAATTTACCTCAAAATTTTGGAAAGGATTATTTAATGGATTTGGAACAAATTTGAATTTTAGTACAACTTATCATCCAGAATCAGATGGACAAACAGAGAGGGTGAATCAAGTGATTGAGGATATGTTAAGGATGTATGTGATGAATAAACCATCAAAATGGGAAGACTACCTACACTTGGTAGAGTTTGCTTATAAAAATGGGTACCAAACATCTCTAAAGATGAGCCCATTTGAGACACTTTATGGTAGAAAGTGAAACACACTAGTAAGTTGGGATAACCCAACAGATAGAGCAGTGGTTGGGCTATATTTACTCAGGGAAATGGAGGAGAAAATGTTGAAAATAAAACAAAATTTAAAGGTTGCCCAAGACATGCAGAAAAGCCATGCTGATAAGGGCATAACTCACAGGGAATTTAAAGTTGGGGACCATGTATTATTGAAAGTGAAGGCCAACAGAAGTTCCGTGAGGTTGAGAAATTGTTCAAAGTTGGCAGCTCACTATTGTGGGCCATTTGAAATCCTAGAAAGGATTGGTCTAATAGCTTATATGATTGCATTTCCTACAAAGATTTCTATTCATAATGTATTAGATGTATCATTTCTCAAGAAATATATACCTAATGCTAATCATGTTATTGATTGGAATGTGATTTAGGTGGACCAAGAAGACGCTTTCCAAGTGCATTTGATACGCATTCTGGACCAAAAAATCAAACATCTACGGAATCGAGACATAGAGCTTGTAAAGGTTCAATGGACTTGGTACAGTCATAAGGACGCTACTTGGTAGCATGAGGAAAAAATGTGGGAAGAATACCTGCATATTTTTGAGGATTTTTGAAATTTTGTTGTATATGTGTACATAATGCACTGAGGACAGTGCATAAATAAGGGGAGGGGATTGTAATATCCCTAGGCCGAACCCAATTGTAAATCTAAATGCAAATGTACTTAAGCTGGTGAGTTGTTGGATATCATTTTTGGTATGCACCTTTCATGGCATAGTACATGCATGTACTACACAGTAAAATGATGAAGTGTGCACATTCCAGGATACTGTACGCAACAACTAAAGTGCGCACGATTTTGAGGCTAGGGAGACTTTGTTTATATGTTTTGTTTTATAGGCTAGTGATCCACTTTTGTGATTATTAGACCAGATAGCCTAGATGTTAAATTCCATTGCACTTACTTTTGTATATGTCTCAACATTAATATAAAATACATTGTTGCACGCAAACTGACCACGATAAAAGAGTATGGGGGACTAAAATCCACTAGTTAGGGAAAGGGTGGGGAATAAAATTTAAGGAAAAAGGGATAATCTAGAGAGCTTAAGCCAAAAAGGAATATTATATTAATATTTCTTAAAGTATAAAGTATGGGTAATTACTTTATCCTAAGTTCCAAAGTTGGGGAAAAGTGGGCCAAAGTAGCTCCCAACATGACAAGTGTCAAGTTGGGTGTCATAAATTTGGATTAGGTTAATGTATATTTGGTATGTATTTTTTATTTTCATTGATTTCAACTATTGGAGAGTGACATTGTAGATTGATTTCAACCCTTAGTGATTGATGTCAACCCTTGGAGAAATTTCGGGAGCGAATTCCGATAGCACAAAGGTTTGGGTAATGGACCCAAGTTTTTTTGATGTAAATATCAATCATTATTGTCTTGTCATGGTTGATAATAAGTATAAATATATGAACTCCAAAGTGGTCCCCTTATGGTGAAATCCCTCACGGGAAGACGCTTTGCAGATTGAGTTATCCTAGAAGTATGGTTAGAGAACTCATGCTTATTTGTGGAATAATGAGATGAAGGTTAGTGAATTTATCAGTGAAACTATCCTATATGGATAGTGATTTTCATTCCATTTTTGTTGGTATGTGGAACGTCACATAACTCCTCACAGTTAGAGAGTTATGGCCATGAGAAGTTGGAGAACCCAAGTTTGGGTAATGGACCCAAGTTTGTTTGATGGATAATGGTATGAGTTTTGATATATTTTCAGGTAATACTATTCTATGTGGATATTACATGTCATTCCATTTCTGGTGGTATGTGGAATGTCACATAACTCCTCATGTTTGAGATTTATGGCCTTACAAAGTTGGAGGACCCCCATATGTCATCTAGAAGCCCCAAAAGGTCAAAGTAGTCAAAGTGGTTTAAGAGATTTCAGAAGGTAAATAATAAAGTGAAGTGATGAGTGTACTATAATTCAAAGTGAATACAAAATAAATTATTTAAATAATAAATTTAATGGATAAATTAGAAGTTGGTTAACCCTAAAATAAGGAAAGTGGGCAAAGTGACCTAGAAGATGTTTTTAAGGAAGCTACTTGGAGAATATAAATAAGAGGAAAGGCTCTCTCATTTTAGATCAAACTTGAGCATATTGAATATCTATAATTTTCTGAGGTAACCAAAGTATATCTAAGCCAAATTTTAGAGGGAAGGTGAAGAAAATAAGGTTGGAATTCAAGGAAGGATAAATTCTTTTGATGATGCTTTCTAAGGTATGTTATTTACAGGTCATCTCACCATTTTCGCAATAACTATTTTTATAGAATGATTCAGACTATGAAATTGATATTACATTGAGGAAAAATATCCAAGTATCTTTGGTAAAAAATTCATCTTTTGGGTCATTTTATTTTTGGAGTTACACTCCATGGAAAATAGGGTTTGTGGCTAGTCCTAAAACTAGTCTAAAAAAGGTGTTTCGGGTAAAAACGTCATAAATTCTTCATAACAGATCTAAATTCAGTAAGAAAAAATGTGTTGGTTATATTACAATCTCTATTATTCTTTTTAATATTTTCATATCTATTCAACAAGTATTCCATGTGGGGCCCGCTCTACAAGGTCTCTCTCTAGAATAAGCCATAATTCAATAAGGTGTGCCATTTTTTCTATAACTCTTTTTCTGAGAGGTTTGAGGTAGTGAAACCTGGAGGAATTGCATAAAACACACTGACGAACATTGTTTATCATTTTCAGATCTTTATTCATTACAGGTACATAGTTATGATTATTTCAAGTTATGGTTGTTGACTAATCCAAAACTAGGCATGTGAGACTAAAGAAAAGTTTGATGAAAATGCTAGTCTCTTGTTGTTAAAGTTAAGGAAGGTTTGTAGGTATGTGATCATATACACCAGGTCTATTACAGAGTTACAAATCATATTTGGATGATTAAATTGATGAGGGATTTTGGTTTAGGTACATGTTGGGTACATGGTTGAGACAAATAGTTGATGAGTTGGCACATACATGAGGTTTATAGTTGATGATGTTGGTACATCTTGATGAGTTATAGTTGATGAATAGTTGATACATGATTGATACATACTTGGTACATGGTTGGAGGCATTTGTTAGTAGTATTGTTGACACATGGTTTATGGATCATGTAGCATACTTGTCTTATTAGAAGCACATATTGATGTTGGTGATGATTACGAGTTGTTGTGTTATGCTTGGTTGATTCACATATTTGAGAGTTGTCTTGGTGATTGATATTGGTGAGTAGATTTTATTTGATTGATAATATTGGTGAGATAGGTTGTTTTGATAGGTTTATTGGACAAGTTTTTTGTGACAAGTTTTTTGTACAGGTTTTGTGCATGGTTGATGCACTTGCTCATGGTATAGACTGAGGTACAGGTTGGTACATGGTTGATGCACTTGGTTATGGTATAGGTTGTTTGGTACAGGTTGGTGCATGGTTGATGCACTTGTTTATGGTACATGTTGATTACAGGTTGAGGTACAGGTTGATGCATGGTTTAGGTTATCGGTGCAAGTTATTTGGTGCAGGTTTATTGGTACAGGTTTATAGCAGTATATCTCACAGTGATAGTGTGAAAGTGGTTCCATCATTATACTTATACATCAGGGAGGTTGGATGGGGAAAATATAGGTGGTTGTAACCACCTTCCAGTTGTAGCTTCCTTCTGGTTGTAGCCAAATAATTGGGGAGTTGGAGCTTCCCTCAGGTTGTAGCCTGAGAAACTAGGGGTTTGGAGCCTCCTTCCAGTTGCAGCTGGAAAACAAAGGAAGTTGGTTCTTCCAATGAATGTAATTCTTCAAGAAATATAAGATAAAACATTATGTGGTTTTCTCCCGCTTTGGGTTTCCACGTAAAACATCATTGTATTGTGTATGTGTATGATTGTTCATTTGTTCATTGCTTATTTACTCTGCATTTATTGGATAATAATTATACATTGATATAACACTTGGATTATATGGTTAAAAAATATTAAGTTTCTCTA
>JZKD02S2347422.1:453353-464546 GCA_000966675.3 Picea glauca
TAATCCAACAATTGGGATCAAAGTAGGTTCCTTCAAGAAATAGTTTAACCACTGGAAGGATATAATGGATTATTCTGAGAATGGAGTACCAATGTTTAATGTTCAGAATGGTTTAAAGTATGAGATGAGGAGCATAAGGATGAAAGTTTTTTTACATGAACAAGGACATTATATTTGGCTATCAGTTGTTATAGGATATGATAGTTCAAAAAATGCAAAGATTGCAGCCAAGAAGGAATTGAGGAAGAATAACAAAATAGCAATGGATTTCATCTGGCAAGGATTACCTAATCCGGTAAGAGAAAAGGTTGGTAAATGTTCATCAACAAAAGAACTTTGGGATAAGTTACATGACATATATTCTTCACCCATCACAGATTCAAAAAATGTCAAAGAAGATGCAGATACGAATCAATAAGAAATATGTTTACCATGTCAAGCACATTCAGAAGATGAAGAGTACATAATCACCATAGGTATGTTGTTTTTTTTTAATTGTGAAAGACATGGACATATTGAAATAGAATTCCATGAAGGAAATGAGACAAAAAAAATAATTGAAAAGGAAGACAATTATAAAGAAGAATTGATTAGTTCTTTAGATGAACTAATAGAAGAAAACAATTCACTCAAGAAAGAATTGATGAAACAAAAGGAAAGTGTTCACATTTTTGAAGAATCCTAACAGGTCATCAAGAACTTAAGAACTCAACTAGAAGAAGCCAGAAAGATCGAAGAAAATATTGAATATCAAAAGAAGTGTTTGGAAACCAAAATAGTAGCACAGAAGGAAGAAGCAAAAATGAGAGAGAAGATGTTGACAGATCATCTTAAGGAAATAACTAACGATATAAACCATATTGAGGAAGAGTTTGGTCAAGAAGAGAAAGGACTTGAAGAAGAAATAATCACATTAAAATTCAGCTTGAAGAAGCGAAAAGAACAGAAGAAGTCATGAAGTCTCAGATAATGAAGAAAGAAGAAGAGGTTGAGAATCTTGAATAAGAAGTTGTCACATTGAGAAGTAAAATTGTCAAGCTTAACAAGAACGTTGAAGAGACAGAAACATCCATATCAGTTATAGAGAATGAAGAGAAGCACTCTAAGTTTCTAGAAAAGAAGAATGAAGAGAAGCACTCTAGGTTGCTAGAAAAGAAGAATGAAGAAAATAGAAAGATTTATGGAGACGTACTCAAAGGAAGGAATCATGGTCAACCAGAATCTAAGAAAAATATTGAAGATACATATTCAAGAAGACCATCCATGTTCAAGCCACAAAGAAGCTTCAAACATGATCATGATCATGATTAGTCAAGGAAACAATTTAGAAGGAATACGCCACAAAGAATATCATTCACTCCCAGGTATGAAAATTTATTTTATGGTAATTATTTTTATTGTACTAACTTTGCACATAAGTTTGCAAATTGCAAGGATTATAAAAAAAATGTTGAAGCAAGAAGTGCCTATGTGGTCGCACATAACATTGAAAGTTACAAATGTCATAACTATGGACACATAGCCAGTGATTGTAGAAGCATGATCGATACTTCCATGAAAGAGAATACTAATATCAGATATAAGAAAGTATGGATAAGAAAATAGGAAGAACAGGGGAACAAAGACCAGGTACCAGATATCGCAAGATTGGCAATAAAACGAGATGAAGAAAATTCTACAGAGAAAAGGAAAGATGTCAGATACATAAAGGTTTGTAAATTAATTGAAAGAAAGGAAGGACAGGTAAATAAGGAATAGGTTCAATAGATTGTACTTTCAAGAATTTGTAGTGAAAGATGAATCCACAGACAGAAAGAAATAATTCAGAGCTTAGAGAGATAATGAATCTACCAATGGAGATGACGATGAATCTACCAATGAAGATGATGATGAATACACATTAGAGCAGGAATTGTTCTGAGCCATCCAGCTTAGATACTCCCAAGTAATATGAATATTAGATAGGGGGATTCTATGTGATTGTTGTGACAGACTAAAGAACCATCCTTCGAGTAACTTGCAAAGTTTGAGAAGACATATTCAAAGCAATTAGTTAGCAGAATTATAGTTTGATAGATTAATCAAGACTTCATGATGGTATAGTGATAAATGGGTCAGCATTATGGAAAGTTGCGCAAGTAGAGTCTTGGATAGTATGGACAGAGATGGATTCATAGGAACACTTAGCAGGTTTGGAAAGATATATGATAGTGGACGAGAGCATGGATTCATAGATTGGTTCAGAGAGTGGTTCAAAAAAAAATAACATTATCATAATTGATGATAATTACATAGGAAATGGCTCGAACAATGCTAATGGATTCCAAATTGACAGATATGTTTTGGACACATGTAGTGCGTACATCAGTTCACATTCAAAATAGAATAATGATCAGAAACAAAAATGACAAAAATCCCTACGAACTATGGAAAGGAAGCACAAACAACAACCTCTACATCAAGGTAACTCAAGGTAATATTTTATTAATTGAAATTTATGTTGATGGTATTGTTTTGGAAGTACTAATGACATGTTAAGCCATAAATTTGTAAAGGATATGCAGAATGAATTTGAAATTTCATTACTTGGAGGACTATCCTTCTTTTTGGGTCTTCATATATGTCAAAGAAACCAAGGAATTTTTATTTCTCAAACTAAGTATATCAGAGAAATGATAAAGAGGTTCAGAATGGAAGATTTCAAACCAGTTACCACTCCTATGAAAACTAGTTGCAAGTTGAGAAAAGATGATGATTCAAAGTCTATAGACCAGAGGAAATACAGGTAAATGATTGATATCTTACTATATGTGACAACATCCATAAAATATGTAATGCAGGCAGTTGGATAGGTGGCAAGATTTCAAGCAACACCAAAGGAATCACATGTATTAGAAGTGAAGAGGATTTTTAGATATCTCAAAGGAACAAAAGAGTTTGGATTATGGTATTCAAAAGGAAAGGATCTATCACTTATTGCCTACATAGATGCAGATTGGGCAGGTCACATTGATGACCGATGAAGCACCAATGGAGCAACATTCTACTTGGGGGAGTGTTTAGTATCATGAATAAGCAAGAAACAATCATCAATATATCTATCTATTGCCGAGGCGAAGTATATTGTAGAAGAAACATGTTGTACACAGGATCTTTGGATGAAACAAACTTTGAAATATATACAAGTTTAATATGATGAGCCCATTCCAATCTATTGTGATAATACAAGCGTCATCAGTATCTTAAAAAACTCGGTGATGCACTCCAAGACGAAGCACATTCCAATCAAGTATAACTTTCTACGGGAACGGGTTGCAAAGAAGAAAATCAGAGTTGAATATGTGGGAACAAAATAACAAGTGGCATACATATTTACAAAATCGCTTCCATGGTAATCCCTTGAGTATCTTCACTAGAGACTAGGAGTAATTTCTACTCCAAAATGAATACTTTTGAATGCTTATCTTATATGTCTTAGTTGTACACGAGGAAGCACCATAAATAGGACAAAGGGGGAGAGATTTATCATATGCAAAGGTAAATTCTTGGAGAGAGAGCATATAGGCACGTTTCCAAGGGGAGTGATTGTCACAAGGTAGGAATGAGCAATATGACTTCAGATTGATACCCTTTGTCAAAGGGGGAAATATTATTCATATGAAGGGAAAGACAGTAATCGGAGGATTATAAACACAAAGAAAAATAAAAGGCACGTAGACAGGGGGAGAAACCCCAAGGAGAGTTTAGTTAGGGGAGAAACCCCAAAGGGAGATACCCTTTTCCATTGATGTCAAAGGGGGAGAGATAGAAACATTGATAAAGAGTATAAGCATGAATGTTATCATGAATAAGTGTTTCCATCAATGCCAAAGGGAAGATTGTTATAAAGTTGTCTTAGGTTGATGGATAGTTGGTATGGATTGTTGGATGTCATTCATGTCAACTATTGGAGAGTGATATTGTATATTGATGTCAACCCTTGGAGAAAGTCTGGCAGCAAATTTCGGTAGCACAAAGGTTTGGGTAATGGACCCAAGTTTGTTTGATGTAAAGATGAATCATTATTGTATTTTCATGGTTGATAATAAATATAAATGGATGAACTCCAAAGTGGTCCCCTTATGGTGAAATCCCTCACGGGAATATGCTTTGCAGATTGAGTTATCCTAGAAGTATGGTTAGAGAACCCATGATTATTTGTGGAATAATGAGATGAAGGTTAGTGAATTTTTTAGTGAAACTATCCTATATGGATAGTGCTTGTCATGCCATTTTCAGTGGTATGTGTAACGTCACATAATTCCTCACGGTTAGAGAGTTATGGCCATGAGAAGTTGGAGAACCCATGTTTGGGTAATGGACCCAAGTTTGTTTGATGGATAATGGTATTATTTTTTATGTATTTTCATGTAATAATATTATATATGGATATTACATGTCATTCCATTTCTGGTGGTATGTGGAAAGTCACATAACTCCTCACGGTTTGAGAGTTATGGCCTTACGAAGTTGGAGGACCCTCATATGTCATCTAGAAGCCCCAAAAGGTCAAAGTAGTCAAAGTGGTTTAAGATATTTTAGAAGGTAAATAATAAAGTGAAGTGATGAGTGTACTATAATTCAAATTGGATACAAAACAAATTATTTAAATAGTAAATTTAATGGAGAAATTAGAAGTGGGTTAACCCTAAAATAAGGAAAGTGGACAAAGTGACCTAGAAGATGTTTTTAAGGAAGCTACTTGGAGAGTATAAATAAGAGGCAAGGCTCTCTCATTTTAGATAAAACTTGAGAATATTGAATATATATAGGTGTATGAGTTAACCAAAGGATATCTAAGTTGAATTTCAGAGGGAAGGTGAAGAAAAGAAGGCCAAAATTCAAGGAAGGATAAATTATTTTAATGATGCTTTCTAAGGTATGTTATTTACAGGTCATCTCACCATTTTCGTAATAACTATTTTTATAGAATGATTCATACCATGATATTGATATTACATTTTGGAAACATATTCAAGTATTTGTGGTAAAAAATCAGCTTGTGGTTCATTGTATTTTTGGAGTTACACTCCGTGGAAAATAGGGTTTGTGGCTAGTCCTGAAACTAGTCTAAAACGGGTGTTTGGGGTAAAAAAGTCATAACTTCTTCACAACAGATCAAACTTCAGTAAGAAAAAAAAAATGGTTATAGTACATTCATTAGTATTCTTTGAAACATATATTCCGTGTGGGGCATGCTCGACAAGGTCGCTCTCTAGAATAGGCCAGTATTCAACATGGTATGCCATTTTTTTCTATAACTCCTTTTCTGAGAGGTTCCAAGTAGTGAAACCTGGGGGAATTGCATAAAAAACACTGAATAACAATGTGTATCATTTTCAGATATTTATTCATTACAGGTGCATAGTTATGATTATTTCAAGTTAGGGTTGTTGACTAATCCAAAACTAGGCATGTGAGACTAAAGAAAAGTTTGATGAAAATGATAGTCTCTTGTTGTTAAAGTTAAGGAAGGTTTGTAGGTATGTGATCATATACACTAGTTCTATTACAGAGTTACAAATCATATTTGGATGATGAAATTGATGATGGATTTTGGTTTAGGTACATGTTGGGTACATGGTTGAGACAAATAGTTGATGAGTTGGCACATACATGAGGTGTATAATTGACGATGTTGGTACATCTTGATGACTCATAGTTGATGAGTAGTTGATACATGATTGGTACATACTTGGTACATGGTTGAAGGAACTTGTTATTAGTATTGTTGACACATGTTTTATGGATCATGTAGCATACTTGTATTATTAGAAGCACATATTGATCTTGGTAATGATTATGAGTTGTTGTGTTATGCTTAGTTGATGCACATCTTTGAGAGTTGTCTTGGTGATTGATATTGGTGAGTAGATATTATTTGATTGATAATATTGATGAGACAGGTTGTTGTGATAGATTGTTTGGACAAGTTGTTGTGACAGGTTATTTGTACAGGTTTGGTGCATGGTTGATGCATTTGTTCATGGTATAGGTTGAGGTATAGGTTGGTGCATGGTTGATGCACTTGTTTATGGTACAGGTTTATTATAGGTTGTTTGGTATAGGTTGGTGCATGGTTGATGCACTTTTTTATGGTATAGGTTGATTACAGGTTGAGGTACAGGTTGATCTAAAAATGAAGAAGACTTGAAATCTTGAAAATTATTTGCAAGTAAATTTTATGTGTTAGAAGCAAATGGATCAATTTTGAAACACATTAATTAAAGGATTACTCATGCAAGATACAAATAGACAGCAACATAATCAATGAACATAAGCACATAAACACAGCAATTGATAAAGGAGTTCACCCCTCTCTTGGGCTACATCTCCTGGTCCAGCTTCCAATGGATCATTATTATTAATTTCTCAAAGTGCTCAAAAACATTCCTTAAAATGCTCAAACTGACCAACAGACTGCTTTAATGGCTTCAGAGCATCCAAAAACCCCTAGCTGGGATTTTTCGACACCTCAATCGGTTGAAATATGAAGAAATTAGTCCTCCTGGAAGTCCCCCCTTCAAGCTTGCTATCTCTGCATCTACAAAATGCACCCTTGTGTCATGAATCTGGCACACATGCAATTTAAAGCATGAAAACCCAGCATCGAGTGCAACCACGCCAACGGTGCAAACTATAGGACGGTTATGGGTGCACCAACCCCTAACCGCCTAGCACCTGGGCACATGCGGTCATATGACCTCGCGCTAGGGAAAAAAATAGGCTAAACGGTTGAAACCGTTCCAACTCCCCCTCCGCGCTCCAGTTGTGGTCATATGTGTTATCAATCCATGAAACTCTCCTAGGCTGTATGTCGGAGATGCCTGGTAACTAACTCTTTTTAGGAAATGTTTTCTTAATAATTGATGTGGTTTTTGGATCAAGATGAATATCTAAGGACTGGACTGTGTTTTCAAGACTGTCTAGAAATATAAAATCTCACAAGGCATTCTAGAAATGCAATCAAACAAGGTTTGATTAAATGGAAGAGAAAATAGCTATTGAAATAGATTATACTCATATAAAACAAGCACAATGGGTTTAATAACTAAGGAAATAACTTATGATTCTCAACTTAATCAATCAATTAGTGAGATGATAGTCACATGCAGATTGAATGAGCATCAATAAAGAACATTCACTCATAAGATATCAGAGAACAGAAAAGAAAAGTCTGACAACACAACTGAAGGAAGATTGCAATTTTTCATATAATAAGAATGGGTCTTTCTTACAGTAGTAGCATGTAGAATCCAAAATTGAACCTTTGGTTCATCTTCTATTCTAAGCTTTATAGCATTACAAAGTAGTTCTAAGATCCTGAAAACAAGGATCAAATATACTAAAAATAGTAACTCAGAATTTAGTTGCAAAAGAAGTGGGATGCTTCCCCAAAATGAGGCCAATCCCATATTTCTCTCTGTTGATGGTTGAGGTAGTGTAGAACAGCCTCCCAAGGCTAAATGATAACTTTCAAATATAGACCAAGTCGAATTTGTTGATGTGGAAAGGTGTCCTATTTTTCTGTCTTCATTAAAGATGTCCATAAACCTTTGAAAACATCTCCTTTCTCCACCATTTGTCAAAAATAACGGTTGTGCTAGACTTGATAATTCATTAGACATTCATTCGAAAAGCTCTTGAATCTTTTCATCTCAAAAATCCTTGATCTATGTAAAAACTCGTCCATTCTGGACACACAGGCTTTCGGTGGTTATCTGGGCAAGTTTCTGGATGAGTTATCTACCGAAAGAACCTCTTTCGGTGGTTAATGAACAGTCGTCCTGTTCACCTAAACCACCGAAAGTTAAACTTTGAAGGAATTTCAAAATTGCCAAAAAGTTTACCTTAAGTCCTCTCTGATGCTCAAGACTTCTTAGATGTTGCAACCTTGGTTCGTGCAGACCTACGAACTTCTGTTGGTTGTGTAGTGAGTTCTCGTGTATCCCTTATAGTGGTGGATAAATTAGCCAAGGTTTCCAACCCAGTTTGCTCATCTTCTGGTGATTTAAATTCTTTTAACTTGAGCTTTAGAATCCTGAGTTGTCTGTAGAGTTTCATGTTTTCTCTGATCAAAACTCTGTTTCTATCTTTGATTTTGTCATGTTTTTCTTTAAGAGTTTGATTCATTTTGAATAGTTCAGCATTTCTCTCAGTGAGGTCTGTGTTGTCTTTTTTGATTACCCTCTCTAGAACTTCCATCTCATAAATCTCTTGTAGAAGCTTGTTGATTTTCTTTGTTCTACCTTTCTTAGGCCTGCTTGAGGAGTCTTCTGCTTTTGCTTTCTTATGGGTCTCTGGAAGACTTGATGGAGATAGCTTTGAATGAGAACCTGTACCCTGTCTGATCTCCAAGTTATCCTGTGTCTTTTCCATCCCCTGCTCTGATTCAGAGTCACTATAAGGTAGATTGAGAAGGTTTTTTCCTGTGACAGGGTTGTTAGATTGATTATCTTCAAACTGTAATTTCCTCTTGATTACTCCCTTCTTTCTAAGGGATGATTTTATAGGATCTCTAGGTATTGAGATTCATTTCCTTTTCCTGTGACTACTCTTGGGAGTAGGAGCTTTTCTGCCTCTAGCCTTCTTAGCTTCTGTCTCTGGAGGTATTTATGTTTGAAACTCATTCCAAAACAGAAAGAAACCCCACTCAATTTGTTTCCTTTGCAAAGCTTCTTTCACAAGAAGGGTAATTAGCCCTTGATGTGATAATCTTCTTACAACTTTAGCAGGCTGGGCTTTCACCTGTCTTGCCATCTTAGTCAGGGTTTTATGAAAGAAGTAAGGCAGGTTTATGTGTCCTCTTCCTGTGAAATGATTCAACAGTTTAAAATGGTAATACATTACGCTGTTGTAGCACCCCTCACAAGTGATATACACAAAAATTTCCTTTAGTAGAGACTGCCACTTTGGTTCCAGATATGACATGGGAATATCCTTCTTCCAGGTCAACGCTTTATGTACTGGTAACAAATATGACCTGAATTCAATGTTTGATGGCGAGGTGGTTTTAAACCAACATTCCCCCGTTCTGGGTAACCCTGTGCATTCAGCAATGGTTGCTTCGTCGATGATAATTTCCTCCCTGCCCACTTTAGCAATCCTTCCATCATAGGAGAGGGCAAAAGTTTCAGCCACCTGTTGGTGAAATGTTGTCAACTTCTCACAGTATGCAAAAACTCCAGTCTGTCTGAAACACTCTGCCACTTCTGGATGAGCTTCCAAATACCACATTCCATCCACCTCGGATCTCAAAACAGGACTTGATTTCGACATGGGTCGGTGTTGACTGTGCCTGAAACTGTGGGAAAAAAAACGTTCGGGAGGCAGTGACTTCTATAAATTATGCAGAAAACGAATATCATTCATAAAACTGGCAGAAAAGGGTGATACACACCGAGTTTTTAAAACTAACAGAGTTTCAGATGACCTCTTGACTGAGAATATGCCAAAACTCTAGATTTTTGGTGGCATTTATATTTCTGAAACTTGAAAGAAAATAAATTATGAACTGACCTGAAAACCTGACCAGGCTTACTTGACTCGGGAGTGCTTGTTGGACTTAATGACACCTCGACCAGCCTCAGAGAACGCGGGATTGGGATTCTTGAAAAATGCAATTTACTGATGAAATCGCGAGCTTGTAGTTATCTTCAGCTATCTTCGGGATTCATAATAACTCATCATAGTTTCAAAAGCCAAAATGACCAGATCATGATGGTTAACGTACTTGTAACTGAAATGGAGGATAGCTCTATGCGATCATACCCTCCAATCACCACCCAGTGTGGATTTGAAATGACCAATTCGGTTGATAAGACATGTGGGCTTCAAACCTTTCGGATGGATGCCACAAACGTGCATCATCTCCCGCATGGCGAGCTTTCAGAGGTTGTGTTTATAATCATTGCGCCAATCTTTGACAACTGGCTCGTGTGAAAGTACGAGCTTTCATTTTTACCGTTCACAAACTTTCAGTGGTTACTTGCCTTCTGCTTCGACCCCTTAACTGCGTAAAATGAAGACTTTTGGTGGTTAATGAGCACATTGGAGGCTCACCTAAGCCACCGAAACCTGATATTTTGCCTTTTTCTTGACCGAACCAAAATCAACATTTATTTTGAGATCGTTTTCAAAATAGAGACTCCCTAACCTACTTGCAGAAATTTAGAAATTGAATTTAGATCACAACCTATCACCTAAAAAGCAAATAAAATCCACCAATTTATTTGAGGAGTTAACACTAGCTCCTATTGGGGATGTGTTGGCGTTCGGAAGTCACTCCTGGATTGCTAGCAGGAGCAGAGCCTGAAGCCCATCAAATTTAATGTCACGGTTTGTTTTAAAGGGTGATCAAATGAAGGAAGACTCCGAACGGTAGCGCATCAGCTTAGAAACCAGACCAAGCATGCATGACAGAGTGAGGTCTTGATAAACTCCAAACAGTGAGTTGTAATAAAAGGGTGAGTAGATGGAAGACTTATGCAAGAAAGTGCAATGGTCCACAATAAACATCAGGTTTATTACAGATTAGAGAAGAAGTGAGCTCAAACGCAAAATCCTTTTACATTCGAACATAAAAAACCAGAGGGCACGACAATGCCACAACAAATCCTTTATTGCAACAAGTTGCACTACTATGAATCCTCAGGAGAAAGATGAAACAAAGATGGAAGAGAAAGAGAACTGTTTGTTATAAACCAAGAAGTCTCAAACACAGAGGCATAACAAGGAAACCAGAATGTCGCTGAAACTATACAGTCGGGAGCTTAGCTCTACCATCGATCCATACAAAAATGGAAAAAATGCCTACATATACTCAAAACAACAACAGCAACGGGATCGAGGAGATGCATTGAAAGCTTTGCGTCTGCATGGCTTCTGACACACTGCAGCTGCAATCTCTGAATAACCGTGCAACTTATGGCAGATGCGATCAGCCTTCTGACAATTCATTCGGTGAATCGACGTGCTTTTAATTCGTTACAGGACGTCCCCATTAGGGTGGAGACGATGTCTAACTACCGCCAACTTCTTCAATAACTGCTTCTTGGGATCGGAGATGGTTCGGCCAACTCAGCATCTTGGGCTAGGGAAGACTTCACGAGCTGCCATCTGGAACAACTGACAAGCTTGAGGGATGGACATGGG
>JZKD02S2347422.1:472162-491884 GCA_000966675.3 Picea glauca
TTATCGCCATTGATCTGGGCACTCTCATCTGGGCCGTCGGAGAGATGCGCCCCCGATTCCGGACCCCCCCCCCCCGGGCTTAAAGGTAGAAAGGCAAGGGGGGTCCGGAATTTGCTGTGCGCCGTTGATCCGGGCGCATTCATCTAGGCCGCCCGATCTTTCTTGTTGTTTACCACGGGCGCATTGTTGCCCAAAACCTTGGACAAGTGGGTTTTAACCCATTCATTTAATCTCTTACCCCCCTAGCGAGAAATATCGCTAACAAGATGAACACCTCCCTGTGAGGTTTCAAGAACCATAGAATCAATGCCTTTCCTGAAAAAGAACCTAAAAACTAAACTATCTCCTGGTGTTTCCATTGGGCATGGAGTTATTCAAAAAATAAAAACTAAGACTAACATTACAATGTCTAGGCTTCATAGCCTTAGACGAAATAGAGTTTTAAAAATCGCCCGTTTACAGGGGCCACTGAACATTTCTTCACCTTCCAGATTATGTAGAATGAAAGTGTTGTTGTTTTTCACCTGAGAAATCATAAAATGTCCTGTCCACGGAGAATCAAACTTGTTATGCTTGCCTTTGTCCTGCCTAAGAGAATCCCACTTTAGAACCCAGTCACCGATCTGAAAACTGTCCACCTTCGCCTTTCTGTCAAAAGTCTTTTTGATCTGCATCTGATGAGCTTTTGATCTGTCCACTAACTGTTCACGAGCTTGTTGTAGTTCCACCAAATCCAGCATCCTTCTTACCATGTCATTTTTCTCGGTCTTCTCTTCCTGAAAGAACTTAGCCATAGGAAAAACTAACTGAATAGGAAAAATTGCATCAGTCCCATAAGCCAACTTGAATGGGGAAGTTCCTATGGATTTTTTAATAGTCACTCTGTCTACCCACAGAGAAAATTTCAGTTTGGAATCCCAATTCTTTTTATTTTCCTCTAACAGTTTTCTTATGATTTTGATCAAACTCTTATTTGACGATTTAGCCAAGCTATTACCTTGAGGATAGTAAGGAGTTGAGTGTACAAGTTGGATGCCCATTGATTCACACATGTCTACCAATGCTTCTGCTTTAAACGTTGTTGCATTATCTGCCACCAACCTCTTGGGACAACCAAATCTGCTCAAAATATTTTCATAGAGAAACTTCATGACTACCTAGTGTGTAGCATTCCGGGTGGGGATCACCTCTATCCACTTTGTGAAATAATCCGTGGCTACCAAAATCCACTTGTGATGACCACTGGATGAAGGATTTATCTCACCTACAAAATCTAAACCCCACTATTGGAAAGGACCATTGACCACTATAGGTCTCAGGGGTAAATATTTTAGCCGATGCTTACTGGTAAATCTCTGGCATTTGTCGCAAGATTTGACGAATGCATACACATCTGAGAAGAGGAAAGGCCAATAATATCCAACCCTCAGGATCTTATGGGTAGTAGTCTTCCAGTAATGATGACTTCCACAAACGGCTAAATGAAACTGATATGTCACTTCGACAGACTCTTCTTTATCTAAACACCTGAGAAGCAAACCAACAGGGTCTCTCTAATATAACAGATCATTATAAATGTAGAATTTTATAGCTCTGAGCTTGAGAGATCGAGCTTGAGTCAAACTGAGTTCAGGAGGAACTTCAAGCTTTTGCACAAAATGTATGATTCCAGAATACCATTCACAGGAAGACAAGTTCTCTGCCACTTGCTGACTGTCATGCTGCCCTTCTGCTGCCAACTCTGTCTGTAAATTTTATGAACCTTCTCCTATGAAATTAATATCCAACAGCTTATGATTTTCCTCCGTTAAAATCTTGGCGAGGCCCTGTCCTTTTACCAGTTTGGTGGGCTTCACTTCAATATTGAACTCAATCATCTTTGCAATGCATCTAGCTCTCTTTCCATCAATATCCTGCTGAGTCAAAACATCTTTTACAGAAGATGAAGGAACATATGCGATGACCTTTGAGTGAAGAATATAAATTCTGAATGATTTTAAAGATTTTATGAGACCATAAGCTTGTTTCTCGATAGGGTCATACCTTAGTTCAGCATCCCTAAGTGTTTTGTTGAAAAAAGCCACGGGATGATCAAAATTTTCCTCATCTTTTTGAAGCAAGACTGTTGCCACCGTGTCATAGGAAGCAAATGAAAAGACATAGAAAGTCTTACTGTAATCTGGGCTGATCAGAATCAGGGATTCGATGATTGCTTGCTTGATATCCTGAAAAGAGTTTCTTGCATTGTCTATCCATTTTATCTCAGACCCCTTTTTCAGCATGCACATTATGTGTTTGACTAATTCAGCAAAATTTGGCACAAACCTTCTCACAAAATTTATCTTACCGAGCAGTGATTGAATGTCCTTCTTTGACCTTGGCAAGGACATTTTTTGAATTGCTTCCACTCGTGATGGATCAATCATTACACCTTCTGCTGAGACGATGTGGCCTAAGAGCTTACCCTTCCTTAGAGAAAACTGGGATTTCTTGGGATTTAATGAGATCCCGAACTGCCTGCATTTTAAGAACACTCTTTTCAAATGTTTCAGATGCTCCTCATGGCTGCTGGAATACACTGTAATATCGTCAAGGTATATGAGGACAAACTTGTCCTTTTCTCCCACAAATGCTATATCCATGGCCCTTTGGAATGTGGCCCCGACATTCATTAATCCAAAGGGCATCTTGGCGTACATAAAGGTACCCCAAGGAGTGGTAAACGCAGTCTTCTCCTGATCATCAGGGTGGACAACAATCTGATTGTAACCGGAAAAACCATCAAGAAAGGACATGACCTTGGCCCCTGAAATCATCTGCAACAAGTGTTCCATCTTAGGAAGGGGATATTTGTCCTTCTTAGATAATTTGTTTAAGTTTCTGAAATCTACACACAATATGACCTCACCATTTTTCTTCCTTACTATCACCAGATTGGCAATCCATTTTGAGTATCTCAAGGGAATTATGATCTTGGCATCTAAGAGTTTTTTAATTTCTCTCTCAATCACTGGCAGCAGGAGAGGACTGATAGGTCTTAGCTTTTGCTTGAAAGGAATGGTATATTTTTCGAGAGGTATCTTATGCTGAATAATGTCGGGATCATAAGTCTTTAAATCACTATATTTCCAAGAAAAAACATCAGAAAATTCCTTGAAAACACTACAGTATTTGGATTTCTCATCAGCAGTCAATTCAGAAGACAAATTTATAAATTTGGGCTGGCTTTTACCTCCTATGTTATGCTCGTGAACAGCTGGATCTTTCTCCTTTTTGTCTGGCTTGTAAGGAACATCATTCTCATCAAAAAGCCTTTCCAATGGCACCAAACCTCGAGGTATATAATTGTTGGGTAGCTGGACAATATCATGCTGACCCAATTTTTCCCTTAGCTCAAGTTTCTGTGATTCTTCTTCATTTATATTCTGTTGATCAATATGAAACTCAAAAAACTCATCTACCACTTGGAGAAATCTGTTGAGTTCATCATCATCTTCAAAAACTTTCCAAAATTTGATATTATCAGGTAAGGAGGGTTGATATTTTACTTGAATCTCATAGCTGATATTAGGGGGCATGGGTGGAATAAATGTGTTGGTTGAAATAGCAAGAGAATCAACGAGCTGATTCATATCCCTTGGTATATATGAAATTTCAAAAACAGAAAAAGATTCACGCACTTTCCATACCTCGTCCCTGTAAGCCGTTAATCTGGTATGCTTAGCCTGAAAGGTGTTGTTTACCTATTGTATGATAAGGTATGCGTCTCCCAATACCTTCAAACCTTTTATCCCCATCTCTTTGGCTGAATTTAGTCCCAACAACACAGCCTCATACTCTACTATGTTGTTAGTAGTTCTAAAGTCGATCTTGAAGGACAAAGTTATGATCTCCTTTGAAGGAGAGATCAGAACTACTCCAACACCTGTCGAATCCTTAGTGTTGGCCCCATCAAAGTACATAGTCTAGACTGAAATGTCCAAACCTTCAGACTATTGTTCAATAGGCTTCACTAGCTGCACAGGAGTTGATTGACCATCATCAATCTGAAGGATGCATGAACCAAAATCTGTATCCACAACATAGATAGGATGATTGAAAGAATTATTTCCATCGCTGATAATGTAAGCGAGCTGGTTTTCCCTGTAAAGTCTTTTCAGCTCCCCCCAAAACACCAGAATCATGGCATATGACAGATCCATCTGCAATGTGCCTCCTAATCTTTTTCCCCGTGAACGAGACAAAAGAAGCCCAAACTTAGGTGGAATATCAGCAACCACCACGTCCATAACCGTGCTCCTCATTGGAAGTTGAGCAAGGTTTATAACCATATCTTTGATGAGGCCGAGACATCTGACTTTTCTAGAGTCAAAGGAGAAAATATCTTGATATGGTTTGGTGACTTCGAGACCAAGCTCATCCATCACCACCTTTGGCATAAGGTTATGTGATGCCCCAGAATCAAGTAAACAATTGTGAAGGAATTTGTCATGGACATTTAAGGATATGTAAAATGGTGGACAGGAATCATCACGGTCTTCTATCATGGGCCCTATGGTCACTTTAGGCTTATCATCTTGTAGGTTCACGAAATCATCAGATGGAGAAGTCTTAGGCTCAAGAGACTTTAAGATGGCTTCTTTAAAGATTTCATTCTTCATGAGTTCAGTTAAAGGCATCGGTATCTTAAATTTTTGAATTTCTGATTCAAAATTGAAAGAGAAAGATGATCTGTCTGAAACCTTTACCTCATTGGATGGAGATTTGAGGCTGATTTGTTCCTTGACTGGGGGCTGATTTTGTTTCTTCTGTTATTTTTCAGGAGCGGGAGGCTGCTTGGCAGCAACCTCTTTACTTTTCACAGAAGCAGTATCTTCCTTGTTCTTCTCAGGAGCAACCATGGTTGTTTTTGGACCACCATTTTTGGATCTTAAGTTGTAACCTTTCTGATCATCTGTCAAGTAGACAGCTCCTTCCACACTTTCTTCCTGAATTTGTTGATCCATCAGGGCCTCTTCATAGTCTACTTGTGTCAAAAATGAAGTATCGTTTTCATCACCAAAATAGTTTATCTCATCGGCCTCATCGATTTCATCGGGAGGTGGCTGTTGATCTTCATCCAATACTTCATTTTGAAAAGGTGGTCTGATCCTCTACTCATCAACTGGATTCCTGTCTCTTTGAAGGATCTGAACTTGTGGGTTATTCCTTCTATAAGGAAAAGCATTTGGATTTCTCGGGGCAAAAGCATTTGGCTCTTTTTCCCTTGCTGGTTGTTGATTCTGAACTTTCAATTTAGACATTTTGGATGTCAGATTATCCAACATCTTAGCCATATTTTCCATTTTACTATTAGAAGAAGAGGAGGGCTCAACAACAGACTTCTTCTTCTCAGCCCTTCCTTTAAGCTTATGTGATGCTGTAATGTTAGACTCAACCTCGAGAGCAGCGTCTTGCATTAAAGAAAGCGTGGTTGATCGTCTTTCTCTAAGGATAAGACAAAACTCTGAATCAAAGGCAGCAGAGAATGTGATCTTTTCCGATGCATCGCTTGGTTTAATCTCTGCAGGGATCTTACCAAACATTTTATTGAATCTCTTGATAAAGTCCGAGATTGATTCTCCGTCTCCTCTCTTCAAATTTCCAAACTCAGAAATGTCATATAACAGATCTCTTCGTTCTCCCCAGTGTTTCAGGAATACCTCATCTAATTGTTCAATACCAGTGATCGAATTTGTTGGTAGTTCTTTGAAACACTTTCGGGCTTGGCCATCCAAACTCTGAACAAAAACTCTAGTCCACACATCTTCTTCTGAAATATTAATGTTTTCTGCATAAGCATAAAAAGCTTCAATGTGTTCTTCAGCAGTATACTCCCCTGCTCCTGTAAAATTTGGCATATATTTATGATAATCACCTGTTGGCATGGCAGACAATGGATTTGGCAATACAAGTGGGGCATATCTGTTTGCCAATATCTGTTCCATTCTGGTCAAAGGGGAAACCATGACAGTCTTGGAGATTGATACCGATGAAAAACTTGTGGGAGATGATGGAGGAGATGAGTTTCCTGAGTTAGAAATGAATGGTTGTCTCACTTCGTCTTGAGCAGAAGGTTCAAAGACCAATGAAAAATAAGAGGCTTTATAAAATTGACCAAGCAACAATGTTAAATTCTCTTCACCCTTAGAGGACAGATCATGGAGAATTTCTTCAAGGACGGGCAGATTAGTGTGAGTGTATAAGACACCTTTTGAAGGTTTGATAGGTGATGAATCAAAAGAAGATGAAGAGGAATTTTCTTTCTGTTGGGAGGATTCAGTATTCAATTATTTTGGATGGGATAAAATGTCAATCTCAAGGACAGAATCAGTAATATTAGAAGAAAAAGAAGGTTCTTCTACCTTAGCAACTTGAGATGATTTTTTTATTTCCTGGGAATTTTGAGTTTCAGCAGGGGATTCAACCAAAGACTTTTTAGATATGGAAGGATGAGTATCAGTTGGAATACCTGAATCAATTGCACTTGCAAATCTGGAAGCTTGTCTTTGCAAAGCTTTTCCCTTGTTGATGATCTTCTCTGGATCAGGAACTGACGTTGTCAATGGGCCTTCTAGGTTTGCCCTGGTGTGAGCTCTTTTTGGAGCCACTTCGTTTCAATGGAGTCGCCAGATAGAAAATGTACAACCTGATAGTGCCTACTTCTTGTCTATCATCAAGAATTAGATCTATGTCGTCTCCCAGAGAAGCTGAGCTTCGATCTCCTCTCCCCGGCAATGGCGCCAATTTGTTATCACTCTAGGAAACTCTCCTAGGTTGTATGTCGGAGATGCCTAGTAATTAACTCTTTTTAGGAAATGTTTTCTTAATAATTGATGTGGTTTTTGGATCAAGATGAATATCTAAGAACTGGACTGTGTTTTCAAGACTGTCTAGAAATATAAAATCTCACAAGGCCTTCTAGTAATGCAGTCAGACAAGGTTTGATTAAATGGAAGAGAAAATAGCTATTGAACCAGATTATACTCATATATAACAAGCACAATGGGTTTAATAACTAAGGAAATAACTTATGATTCTCAACTTAATCAATCAATTAGTGAGATGACAGTCACATGTAGATTGAATGAGCATCAATAAAGAACATTCACTCATAAGATATCAGAGAACAGAAAAGAAAAGTCTGACAACACAACTGAAGGAAGCTTGCAATTTTTCATATAATAAGAATAGGTCTTTCTTATAGTAGCAGCATGTAGAATCCAAAATCGAACCTTTGGTTCATCTTCTATTCTAAGATTTATAGCATTACAAAGTAGTTCTAAGATCCTGAAAACAAGGATCAAATATACTAAAAATAGTAACTCAGAATTCAGCTGCAAAAGAAGTGGGATGCTTCCCCAAAATGAGTCCAATCCTAGATTTCTCTCTGTTGATGGTTGGTGTAGTGTAAAATAGCCTCCCAAGGCTAAATGATAACTTTCAAATATATACCAATTCGAATTTGTTGATGTGGCAAGGTGTCATGTTTTTCTGTCTTCATTAAAGATGTCCATAAACCTTTGAAAACATCTCCTTTCTCCACCATTTGTCAAAAATAACTGTTGTGCTAGACTTGATAATTCATTAGACATTCATTCGAAAAGCTCTCAAATATTTTCATCTCAAAAATCCTTGATCTGTGTAAAAACTCGTCCATTCTGGACACACAGGATTTCGGTGGTTATCTGGGCAAGTTTCTGGATGAGTTATCTACCGAATGAACCTCTTTCGATGGTTAATGAACAGTCGTCCTGTTTGCCTAAACCACCGAAAGTTAAACTTTGAAGGAATTTCAAAATTGCCAAAAAGTTTACCTTAAGTCCTCTCTGATGCTCAAGACTTCTTAGATGTTGCAGCCCTGGTTCGTGCAGACCTACGAACTTCTGCTGGCTGTGTAGGGAGTTCTGGTGTATCCCTTATAGTGGTGGCTAAATTAGCCAAGGTGTCCAACCCAGTTTTCTCATCTTCTGGTGATTTAAATTCTTTTAACTTGAGCTTTAGAATCCTGAGTTGCCTGTAGAGTTTCATGTTTTCTCTGATCAAAACTCTGTTTCTATCTTTGATTTTGTCATTTTTTTCCTTAAGAGTTTGATTCATTTTGAATAGTTCAGCATTTCTCTCAGTGAGGTCTGTGTTGTCTTTTTTGATTACCCTCTCTAGAACTTCCATCTCATAAATCTCTTGTAGAAGCTTGTTGATTTTCTTTGTTCTACCTTTCTTAGGCCTGCTTGAGGAGGCTTCTTCTTTTGGTTGCTTATGGGTCTCTGGAAGACTTGATGGAGGTAGCTTTGAATGAGAACTTGTATCCTGTATGATCTCCAAGTTATCATGTGTCTTTGACATCCCCTGCTCTGATTCGGAGTCACTATAAGGTAGATTGAGAAGGTTTTTTCCTATGGTAGGGTTGTTAGATTGATTATCTTCAAACTGTAATTTCCTCTTGATTACTCCCTTCTTGCTAGGGGATTCTTTTATAGGATCTCTGGGTATTGAGATTCCTTTCCTTTTCCTGTGACTACTCTTGGGAGTAGGAGATTTATGCCTCTATCCTTCTTAGCTTCTGTCTCTGGAGGTCTTTCTGTTTGAAACTCATTCCAAAACAGAAAGAAACCCCACTCAATTTGTTTCCTCTGCAAAGATTCTTTCACAAGAAGGGTAATCAGCCCTTGATGTGATAATCTGCTTACAACTTTAGCAAGCTGGGCTTTCACCTGTCTTTCCATCTTAGTCAAGGTTTTATGAAATAAGTAAGGAAGGTTTATGTGTCATATGCCTGTGAAATGATTCAACAGTTTAAAATGGTAATACATTTCCCTGTTGTAGCGTCCCTCACAAGTGATATACACCAAAATTGCCTTCAACAGAGACTGCCACTTTGGTTCCAGATATGACATGGGAATATCCTTCTTCCAGGTCAACGCTTTATGTATTGGTAACAAGAATGACCTGAATTCAACGTTTGATGGCGAGGTGGTTTTAAACCAACATTCCCCCATTCTGGGTAACCCTGTGCATTCAACAATGGTTGCTTCATCGATGATAATTTCCTCCCTACCCACTTTAGCAATCCTTCCATCATAGGAGAGGGCAAAAGTTTCAACCACCTGTTGATGAAATGTTGTCAACTTCTCATAGTATGAAAAAACTCCAGTCTGTCTGAAACACTCTACCACTTCTGGATGAGCTTCCAAATACCAAATGCCATCCACCTCGGATCTCAAAACAGGACTTGATTTCGACATGGGTCGGTGTTGACTGTGCCTGAAACTGTGGGAAACAAAACATTCGGGAGGCAATGACTTCTAGAAATTATTCAGAAAGTGAATATCATTCATAAAATCAGCAGAAAAGGGTGATACACACCGATTTTTTAAAACTAACAGAGTTTCAGACGACCACTTGACTGAGAATATGCCGAAACTCTAGATTTTCGGTGGCATTTATATTTCTGAAACTTGAAAGAAAATAAATTCTGAACTGACCTGAAAACCTGACCAGGCTTACTTGACTCGAGAGTGCTTGTTGGACTTAATGACACCTCGACCAACCTCAGAGAACGCGGGATCGGGATTCTTGAAAAATGCAATTTACTGATGAAATCGCGAGCTTGTAGTTATCTTCAGCTATCTTCGGGATTCATAATAACTCATCATAGTTTCAAAATCCGAAATGACCAGATCATGATGGTTAACGTACTTGTAACTGAAATGGAGGGTAGCTCTGTGCGATCATACCTGCCAATCACCGCCCAGAGTGGATTTGAAATGACCAATTCGGTTGATAAGACACGGGGGCTTCAAACCTTTCGAATGGATGCCACGAATGTGCATCATCTCCTGCATGGCGAGCTTTCGACGGTTGTGTTTATAATCATTGCGCCAGTCTTTGACAGCTGGCTCATGCGAAATCACGAGCTTTAATTTTTCCCGTTCACAAACTTTCGGTGGTTACTTGCCTTCTGCTTCGACCCCTTAACTGCGGAAAATGAAGACTTTTGGTGGTTAATGAGCACATTGGAGGCTCGCCTAAACCACCGAAACCTGATATTTTGCCTTTTTCTTGACTGAACCAAAATCAACATTTATTTTGAGATTGTTTTCAAAATAGAGACTCCCTAACCTACTTGTAGAAATTTAGAAATTGAATTTAGATCACAACCTATCACCTAAAAAGAAAATAAAATCCACCAATTTATTTGAGGAGTTAACAATATGTAACACCATAAAACCGTGGTCTTTACACATTTGCAAACATAAATCCTGCGCACCCATTCCACGGAGGGCATGGTCATATACATAACCCATGCGACCGGGCTCCATTCCGTTGTAACCACTCCCATGCACAAATATTTTATCAGGGTCATATGTTATATAGCAAAACCACGGGCCGGGGCTAAGCCCCGACCCGACTCCCCACCATATACAATATTATGTGAATTGAAATACAATAAAACACATATATATAATAAGAAACAAGCGATGGTACGATGTTCAAGTGGACTTTGTGAAGGATTTACATTGTGGGGAGGTTCGGGGGTCGAACCCCATGGACTCCAATATATTTTGATCAAACAACCAATATAAAGGTGCCACGTGGCAGCCCATGACTGGGCCACGTGGCACCAAACCACCAACCACATGATGACATGTATTAAAACACTATTCGACCACATCTATCAACCAAACACTGCCACATCATCATATGCCATATCAGCGTACGGTCGTACGACCCTGCCACGTTAGCCTGTACGGACTGTACAGTCAACGTCCTTTTTTTGCCTGTTTGACATTCTGAACAGATTGTGATATCTCTCACTCCCGACGTCCATTTGAGATGAAATGAGTTGCATTGGGTTTGCAACGATGAGACCTATGCTCTCGTCCGGTTTGAAGCGATTTTGAGAACTTTGAATTTTTGAGCAAAATTTGATCCCCTGATCACAGGTTGATGCGTGGTTCAGGTTATTTGGTGCAAGTTGATTGGTACAGGTTTACAACATTATATCTCACAGTGATAGTTTGACAGTGGTTCCATCATTCTAATTATATGTCAGGTCAGTTGGACAGGGAAATGACAACTAGTTGTAGCCGGAGAACATATGGGGTTGTATCCTCCTTCTGGTTGTAGAAAGAGAATTAGAGAGTTGGAGCTTCCCTCGGGTTGTATCCTGAGAAACTAGGGGGTTGGAGCCTCTTTCCATTTGAAGCTAGAAAATGAAGGAAGTTGGTGGTTCCAATGAATGTAATTCTTCAATACGTATAAGATAAATCATTCAGTGTTTTTCTCCCGCTTTGGGTTTCCACGTAAAACACTAGTGTACTTTGTATGTGTATGATTGTTCATTTGTTCATTGATTATTTACTTTGCATTTATTGAATGATATGATACATTGATATAACACTTGGATTATATGGTTTAAAATGATTAAATTGATCTATTACTAATTCACCCCCCCTCTCAGTAATCTGACATTGGGGACATGCATACATATTGTTGGGACTTAGTTAATTTTACATCATTATTTCCATGATTCGATCATTAAGACATCACAAGAGCTTTCACTCACTCAGTCAGTTGACCTCCATACCTTCATTTCATTGTACCTGAACTTGTAGCCATAACCATATCTATTTGTGTAGTTGGTTAGCTTGGGAGCTACAATGAAGAAGCAGGTTGTCAGGCCCATGGGATATTGAAGAGGTGGGTTTTCAAGCCCGTGAAAAATCTCTCTATGTGAGAGAATCGCTGAGAATTGATTTCCTAAAGGTGTTAAACTAGAACTACAGGGCTCTGAGACTTCCTATCCGGCCTATTGCTGAAGCTCGGAAAGGAACTGGGGAAGCCGAAGGATTGTTGAGCAGAGAAGGTGCACACTTCCTGGGGTGGGACATGCATGTGGGGAATGGGGGACTATAGGCTGTTAGTTTGAGTTGGCACATATGTCGGAGTCTTTCCTATTATTTATGAACCATTAGCCTGATTAGGAATCCCTTTACCCGGGTGGAGTTTAGTCCCAGCTCAGGGATGACCCACTGTTGAGAGTGATGAGCAGTGTGGTCTAAGGATGGGAGGTTCGTGGAAGGTCTTCACATAGTTGGTGATATTCTTACCAATATAAGTGTCAACTGTTTGATAAATTTACATGTTGCATTATTATTTACATGTTTATTTTTATGGGTTTATCCTATGTGTGTTATAATTGTCTTTATATTTATGGGTATTTCCTGTATATGATGCATGTATACGTTTATTGTTATTTCAGTATGAATCCATGCATTTACGAAATGTATTTGTCTATTTACATTTTACATATAAATTTCCGCAAGATTTATGTGTGTATATGTTTTAATTCCATGCAGTTTTAAAATTTTAAGTGGAATAGCTCAGTTGGATGTTGGGTATGTTACAGTATGTTCCACATAGAGAATGAAATATTTCTATGGAATAGCATGGCCCGACCTGGGTGGTCAGGGATGTTACAGATCATAATGCGTATCTGGTGACCGATTTTATAGATCCGCACTTACACCCTAAATTGAAGAACTGATGCAACAAGGTATGTATTCTCTCCATTTAAATCACTAAGACAGTTTTGAACGCCAAAATTTTTCACACAAGTTTCTCATTTCTAGAATATTTGAAGAAGCAAAGTCAGTGTCTCAAGAGTTGCACTTGATTCTCATAATTTCAAAACCCAATTAAGATAGTGCGAAGAAGAGGTATGTGTTAATTTTATCATCTCAGGGGTCGCATTTTATATATATCAATATTCTCTTTGCAAAAAAGTTTCTAACTCTTTTCTCTTTTTAGAAAAAAAATCCTCCAAGGAAGCCAACGACCAAACGCTCTCCAAGGGCACAAAAATTGAAGTAGAGGTCGGTGAAGGATATCCTCCCGGCGCTGCGAGGAAGTTGGAATTTGCTACTAGAGCGGAACCGTTCATCAAGACATCAACTAAGAAGGCATTTGTTAAGCCCCCTACTTTTGGAGATATAGAAGAAAGGAATGGATCAAAGATAATTCTCCCACAATAGGGATAGTTGTTCAACGGAATTAACCAGGAAGATTACCCAAAATTTCTTTTAGAATACGTTTTGATTAGGATAAATGTGTAGGTTTAGGGTAGACTGATTGCAGATTCCTTTTTATTTTTGTCTTTTCTTTTTCTTGGTATTTTCCTATAATAAATTTGTGTTCCGTAAAGCATTGGTTGGCCTTAATAAATATGGTGTAGAAAAACTCTACTCCTAACTTACGCTTACGTGCAACATAAGAAACACTGGGAAATTACAATTTTTGAAAGTGACTCTATATAAAGTGACTTTATTTTTTTCTTTTCTTTTGCTTGGTATTTTCCTATAATAAAGTTGTGTTCTGTAAAGCATTGGTCGACCTTAATAAATATGGTGTAGCAAAACTCCTCTCCTAACTTACGCTTACATGCAACATAATAAACGTTGGGAAATTACAAATTTTGGAAGTGACTCTATATAAAGTGACTTTATTTTTGTCTTTTCTTTTGCTTGGTATTTTCCTGTAGTAATTCTGTGTTCCATAAAGCATTGGTCAACCTTAATAAATATGGTATAGAAAAAATCTGCTCCTAACTTATGCTTACGTGCAACAGAAGAAACACTGGGCAATTACAAATTTCAAAAGTGACTCTATATAAAGTTAAGAATCCCCTCTATCAGTTGGTTTATACCATCACACCTTAATTTATCAAACTCATCTAACAAAAAAAAAGACAAAAAGAGAAATGTTTAATCTGAAGGAGGAACTTTCATAGAAAGATATCCTGTCAATCACTAAGTAAAGCCCCTTGGTAAATTATCTAGATCAAAAGATATGGAGAACCATTCCACCCATCAAATGCTGCAGAGTCTAATTGGGCCTATAAGGTGGGTTTGGTTCCTACTGTTGATTTAAAGGGATCTTGGACCCTTCAACAGAATTGGTGCCAGAAGGAGGGCATGAATGAATGAATGACTAATGACATTTCTGATAATATATTTCGCATAGCCTACAACATTCAAAACAACCCACATGCATGGCTAGTCATTATCAGGACAACCCACATACAGAGAGTACTCACGAAATGAGTAACTCACCCCATCACGAGGAAGTATACCACCTCTTCCATCAAATAACTTGTGAACTTCCCCATGAGGAGTTGAACCAGTTCAGAAGAATCACAAGATCTTATGCTCAGAAAATTGGATCGCTATTGTTAGCACAAGATTGGTTTATGCCTCAACATTGCATAAGTGGCGCTACCTACAGGCGCTACCTAATATTTCACAGAGAACAGAATCTACATTTCATTATTCATTTTGGCAAATGAATACAATTGTTATGGGATTTTTATTTGTTTTGGGCAAAATTGAAATTATATTGAGTTATTCCCAATATCCAAGTTCAAGCATAAAATCACCCATGGATTTATGCTACCGAATTTCATGCAAAAACACAGTCAGGCGTTGCATAATATTCTGGCAGAGGCTAAATTGTGCAGAGTTATTCTGCTAGTTTTGAGTAACTAATTTAAAACTTGGGTTATGAGAAGTTGAGGATGTATTTTTGAAAAATGGAGGTTTTCGTTCATAAAATTCCAAATAACAAAAACCTCTCTTAGTTTTTCAAAATGTGTTTTGGTTTGATATTTATTGGATACAGAAGTAGGCGTTGCATACTCTGCACAATGGTACTACGTACTAATTTCCTGTAGTGGTCACAATTTTGATATTCACCTTGTTGGGAGGTTGCCACATGTCAAGGAGAGTTTGAATGACTTCTCAAGGATCAGTTAGATTTCAAGGGACACCTTCACCTAATATTTATCTCTAGCAAAGGACTCATGCAATGAGGTGGAGACATTTCATTAATGACTTCCAACAAATTCCTGAAAAATTAGCAGTTTGTTGGATTTTTGTCTCTTTGATTTTTTCCACCTATCTCCAAGTCTTAGAATTCAATGGAGGGGATGGGATTCGAACTCCTTATTTCATTTGGATTCTATCTTCTATTTAAATAAGGAAATATCTCTTGGAGAAGGGGGATGGATGAGCCAAGAGAGGCTAGAGAGAGTAGGAATAGGCAATTTCCTGTGTGTGTTCATTTGTAATCCTGTGAGCATTTTATGATTGTAAGAATTACTGCTATTGGACACTCATGAGAGCTGTGATTTCAGATTGTAAAACTTTGTCTATGTTTATTCTTATTTGAATATATTTCAGATTTGAGGATCAAAGGCTGTCAATGATTTATGGATCCCTAAGCAGCAGAGGATCTGTTTTATTTTTCCCATCAGTCATTATTTATATTCAAGTATTTGTTGATTCATTAAATTGAGAGGATCTTTATTTACTGAACATTCTATATTATGATTTCTTCTTTCATTTCTTCCACCTGTCAGCATATAATCTTATTTTCTGTTAAGCAGCTTTTGTGCCTTAGATGAGTGGGATGTTTGTGACTCCATTGCCCATTGGTGTAGCCTACTGATCTACAGTTTGTTGCCCTCTCTCTTTGTTTATCCATATTGTTGATCCACCTATTCAAAACCAAAGTTATATTTTACATTCTGATGGGTGTTGAGCTTACACTTTAGCAGTCAAAGTGTGACTTTCAGTGCTAACAGTTACCCTTAACTCTATTACTTCCTCATAGAAAACAAGTAAGTAGACTAGTTGTTGACACCCCTAACCAAGTTTTGGTTCATACAGTAGAATACCTAATAGATTTTTCCCTCACTGAGATCGAACAACCCCTTAATCTGATCCCCGAAACAACAATTGTTAACTACTCTGAGCTCGATGATTTCAAATATTACAAGGGTTTAACTCAGATCGCTTAGCTTTGAAATCAGATGACATGGAGGATAATGATGATAATAATGAAGAAAGGGGAAATCAAACTCAAAATGATCAACCATGGTTGTCCACAGATGCTCTGGAAATCCCAGGATAGGTACATAACCTCCCCCGACATCCAGAAAAATTACTTCCCAAATCCATCCCTAAAACCCCCAAATTGCCTGAAGACCATATTAAAAAGTTCATACTAGCTACAATACTAATGAACGTACAACATGAGGATGTACTGTGTAGGATTTTTCCCTATACCTTTGAGAATTCATCCTTGACTTGGTATTTTAGCTTTCCTGTGGGATCCATAACTAGTTGGATGAAGTTTCAAAAGGATTTCTTAGACAAATTTGTAGAAGAAACCACCATAAGATATTTAATAGTTGAATTGTTCACCACCACCATGAGTTCAAACGAGAAGGTTAAAGACTTCAATCAATGGTTTACCACTATCCTGAACAAATTTCAACCCGAAGATAAACCTACTCAGGAGTTGCAAATTGAGGTATATGCTAATGCTCTCCCTGCTTCCATTTCCATGTTTATAAAGAGGGCTGCCAAACCTACCCTACCTGAAAATTTCAAGGAAGACAAAATGATTGAATTCCAAATGAAGGGATGCAAAGAGGGTCAGGTCTCACTAATTAAGAAGGAAGTTCAACCTCCACCTAGGAGATTACTTTTGTTAACTAGACCCCCAGGAAAACAAATAGAACAAGGTCCCAAAAAGGGAGGTGGGGACATAAAAGACCTACAATGGATGATAAAGAAAGGGGACATATGGAGCCACTTACGTCCACTGCTCACAAACTCTCATTCCCCACATGCATGTCCCACCCCAGGAGTATGCACCTTCACTGTCACATAGTCCATTGACTACTCAACCTCCCTTGCCTTGGGCTTCATCAAGAGACCAGACCAGAATTCTCAGAGCTTTGTAGAAAATACGAGACTCCATCTAGGAGATCTCTCCTCCTTCGCACACTCTGTCACCTAGAGAGAGTTTCTCATAGGCCTGACAACCTTCCTCCTCAACCACAGGCTGGCAACCTGTTTCTTCATCAAATATTTGACTCATCTCTAGCCAGGTGAGGAAAACATGCACTGGTCAACACCCCTCAAGAAAATGGAAGACAACAACAGGAAATGGGCATGGGCAACAAAAACGACAACAACCAATACTAAGACACAACACAGTGAAGGTGATTACAGGATACGTCGAGCTTCATGGCAAGCAACATAGGTTGGCTTCACGGTTTCTAGTTTCAGAGATGTGTGAGTATGTAGAGGTCCAACATAGATACAAAACGAGTTCAGGTGGAGGATGACCATCGAACTCAAGCGAAGGATGGAAGAATGGCAAGTGCAGCCCCCCAACATAGTTTAACTCTTTGGTTTTAACTGCATGAGCCCTAGTCGACATCTGTCTTCCTGGGGCTGCATGCACTCAATTTACCATATGTCCCCTTTCTAGGAATTTAGGACAACACTCATCATAGGACAATGTATGATAGCTCGTTGGATAGATCTATACGAGGCCTACAATGCTTCAGACAAAATAGCATCATTAGATGCTATTTTGTGAGAGAAACATACCCAAAAAAACATCATTTAGGGCCTCAAAGTGACCCCAGGTGCATCGCTGCCCAATGGACCCATATACCGGCTCTCTGTCCTGGAGAATGACGAAATCAAGAGGAAGATTCAGAAGTTGTTGCAGAAAGGTCACATCCGACCGAGTTCATCACCCTGTGGGAGACCGATCGTATTGGTGCAGAAGAAGGATGGGACTTGGAGACTCTGCATTGACTATTGGGGACTGAACAAGATCACTGTTCGGAATAGGTACCCGATCCCATGGATGGATGACCTTCTGGACCAAATCAAGGGGGGGAAATATTTCAGCAAGATCGACTTGAAGTCTGGGTATCACCAGGTACCAATCGAACCCTTTGATGTGTGGAAGACTACATTCAAATCCAAAGAGGGCCTTTTCGAATGGTTGGTCATGCCTTTCGGGTTGACGAATGCCCCTACAACCTTCATGAGGCTAATGGATGACATCCTGCGGTCATTCACCAACTCATTTGTAGTGGTGTGCTTGGATGACATTCTGATATTTATCCAGACTTGGGAAGAGAACCTCCACCATATCCGACAGGTCCTCCAAACACTGTGGCAACACAAGTTGTGTGCCAATTTGGAGAAATGAACTTTTGGCATAACCCAGGTTCAGTATCTGGGATACATTATTGATGAGCGGGGGGTGCATGTGGATCCAACAAATATCCAAGTCATTCGATATTGGCCAGCCCCAGCCACCCTAACAGAGCTCCGCATCTTTTTAGGTCTTGCCAATTTCTACCGTAGGTTTGCGTTGGGATTCTCTCATATCACTTGGCCCTTGAGTCAAGTCGCCAAGGGAGGAGCTAAAGAAAAATTATTTTGGTCTGAATCTCAGCAAAAGGTGTTTAGGGAGTTGAAACATCGCCTATGCTCTTCACCAGTGCTCACATTACTAGACTTGCAACAACCATTTGAGATCGAGAAAGATGACTCTGACTATGCTATTGGGGCATTCCTTATTCAACATGGGCATCCAGTGGCATATCATAGTGAGACACTTTCCGACACAGTCCGAAAGTATCCCACTTATGACAAAGAAATGTATTCCATTGTGCAGGATTTTCGGCAATGGAAGCATTACATTTTGGGAAAGGAAACAGTCATCCACACAGACCACCGACCCTTGCAGTTCATACAGACAAAAGGGAAGTTGCAGAACGATCTCCATCAGAAAGCGTCCACATACCTGCAACAGTTTTATTTGAACATTAAGTACAAAAAAGGCAGCACCAATAATGTTGCAGACTGCCTCAGTCGACCACCCATCGTGGCGCTAACCACTATGCTCAACTCTTGTGGGCACGAGACTTTTGATTGGCCGCTTCTCTACACAAGTGATCCAGAATTCGGCCACACATACAATACACTCTTGGAGGGTAAGCAAGTTCCCAATTTTCACCTCCAGGATGCCTTGCTTTGTCACTTGGGACACCTTTGTGTTCCTTCAACTGAGTGTGCCAAGATGATTTGGGAGGGGCACTACAGTCGAGTCACTAGGCATTTCGAGGTCTAAAAAACTGTGGCAGTACTGCAAAAGTATTTCTATTGGCCGAACCTTCGATAAGATGTCGGGAAGTACATCAAGTCCTGCACTACTTGCGCCATTGCCAAAATGACCATCAAGAAGCAAGGCCTCTCTACTTCGCTTCCTACCCCCAGTCGACCTTGGGAATCCATCTCTATGCATTACATGTTGGGCCTTCCTTCTACTAAGCATGGCAATGACTTTGTTTTTGTGGTCGTTGACTGATTCTCGAAGATGTCCATTATGATGGCCTGCAAGAATAATATCACAGTAGAAGCCACTGCTAAACTCTTCTTTGAAAGAGTGTGGGTACACTTTGGGATCCCACAATATATCATCTTAGATCGGGACAGTAGGTTCCTCAGTACATTTTGGTCCAGCCTCTGGTCGGTGTTGGACACCAAGCTCACCAAGTCCACAGCTTTCCATTTGTAAACTAATGGCTAGACAGAGGTCTTCAATCGGATGATCGTACACATTCTGTGCATTTACAATTCAAAGCATCGACGCACATGGGATGAGAGCCTCCCCTATGTACAACACAACTAAAATTGGGCTCTCCATAGCTCAACTAGCCACAACCCCTTTCAAGTGGGCTTGGGATTCCAGCCACTATGTCCCATTGACGTAGCCATGCCATTTGTGGCTACTCAGGAAGATTCA
>JZKD02S2347422.1:491968-529017 GCA_000966675.3 Picea glauca
AAACTAGAAACCGTGAAGCCAACCTATGTTGCTTGCCATGAAGCTCGACGTATCCTGTAATCACCTTCACTGTGTTGTGTCTTAGTATTGGTTGTTGTCGTTTTTGTTTCCCATGCCCATTTCCTGTTGTTGTCTTCCATTTTCTTGAGGGGTGTTGACCAGTGCATGTTTTCCTCACCTGGCTAGAGATGAGTCAAATATTTGATGAAGAAACAGGTTGCCAACCTGTGGTTGAGGAGGCAGGTTGTCAGGCCTATGAGAAACTCTCTCTAGGTGACAGAGTGTGCGAAGGAGGAGAGATCTCCTAGATGGAGTCTCGTATTTTCTACAGAGCTCTGAGAATTCTGGTCTGGTCTCTTGCTGAAGCCCAAGGCAAGGGAGGTTGAGTAGTCGATGGACTATGTGACAGTGAAGGTGCATACTCCTGGAGTGGGACATGCATGTGGGGAATGAGAGTTTGTGAGAAGTGGACGTAAGTGGCTCCGGGGAGAGAATAATTCCTCTGAAACTGTGTGACTTCCTTTTTTACCTTGCCTAGCTTAGGAATTCATTTCTCAGTGGAGCTTAGTCCCAACTCGGGGGTGACCTACTGTTGAGAGTGATGAGTAGCATGGTCTAAGGTTGGGAGGTTCGTGGAAGGTCTGCATGCAGTTGGTGGATTTTACTCCAGTTAAAAGATAAGTATCATTTCCATTCTTAATTATATATGTTATGTAGGTCTGTGTCTTTGAAATGTTATCATGTATTCTGTTGCATGTATGAATTACTGTTAATTCCATGAGAGTCTGTATGGTAGCAGTATCTCTGGGTTGTTTGATTAAAACTCATTAAATATGCATTCTATATGTCTGTTTGTGTGTGTGTGTGTATGTATGTACCACATAGTAGTGTTACTTGTGCCTATAGAAATTTGGAGATGTTACAAATTGGTATCAGAGCCAAGGTTTCAACACTGAGCCTGGATGGGCCATGCTAATGGAATTTGAAGTGAAATTTTCAGAAATAATTGTTGTCGAAATGGACAAAATTCAAGTTCAGAGCCAAGGTTCTCAGCATTGATCCTGGATGGGTCAGTTAAGTGGTCATGAGGACCAAGGTTTGAAGTGGAAATTGTGCCTGGAAGAACCAATTTCGAACCTCAGAACATTCCTGAGTGGCAAGAGGTTTCCTTGGTCGTGTTACGAAGCTCAGGAGGTGTAGCGGTATTTTAAACCACAACAGATGTGGTATTGGGTTGTAGAGTAATGTGGGTCGTAGGATCTATTCAGGAGAAGGAGAGTCCTTTATGAGCATCAAATCTAGAGAAGGTGCAAGAATGTTATCCTGGAATCCTTTTGGACTTAGGCAATCAAGATAAGTGGAATGTGTTGAGGCACAAACTTCCGAAGTCCCGAAGCTCCGAAGTCCTAGAAGAGATCTACACCGTAGATCTGAGGGGAGAATCTTGATCGTTAGATCTTGGAGAAGACGTACACATGTTATTCACGAGAATCCTTTGGAGTTCACAAGTCGAAAGATTTAAAGTGAAGAGAAGTGAAAATCTTCGAAGAAATAAATTGCAAAGTGGATCTCGCCCATTGTTTGCAGTAGAGATAAGGATCGTTGATTATACAGGGAGAGTCTGAAATTTCAACAATCGAGAGAAGTGGGATGTGTTGATGCACAAACTTCCGAAACTTGAAGTTTCAAAATGAAAGGGTAGGCATGGTGGGGTCAGATGAAGTTGTCAAGGTGACGTGAACTTACCTAGGAATGCCACGTGCCACCACTTGAGTTGGTGACATTTCTACTTGTGGACCGGAGAGTAAAGAAGTCCGGAAATTCTGAATTTGGTAGATTGGAAGGAAGAAAGCGGGAAATCTTCTAAACTCGAAGTCCTGAAGCTCTGAAGTCCAGAATCTCCGAATTCCAGAAGCTTCAATGCTGGAAAGGTCCACAGTGGTTGTCATCCATTGGATGTTGGGTAGTCGTGGATGGTTTATCCACCTCACTCCACGAGTTCATTAATTTGGAACTCTGATAGACTGATGAGATGTACTTTGAAGACTTCTGAAACCCAAAGTCACAAGCAAGCACCTCTCGAGCTAAGAACTTGTCCACAACCATGGTTGCATGGGTTGGGGGCTAAGAGAAAAGGGCTAGTGCATGAAATTTATTGTAGAAAAAAGTAGAGCTCAAAACTAAGAGATTTGTGTGGGTTCTTGATTGAGCGAGAATTCCAGAGAATGAAATCTGAACGTATTTATTGAATCGGATTGGTTTTTGAATTCTGTGGGAATTGTTAAGGACTGATGGACTAACAAACTTTGGTTGACTACACATTGTGTTTGTAGATTTTAACGATTGTCAGAACCAAACAAAATTTCCACAGAGTGCAGAGAAATGGAGGAGGGACATAATGCTTCTAGTTCAGAAAATGAAGCTAGAGGAATGGATGTTCATTTTGGAATTGAAGGATCAAACTCCAATGGACATGGATAAGAGATATATAAGGAGGGAAGCATGATGAAATTCATTGAAATATTGAAAAAATATGTCCAAACTCACCAAGCAGACAACATAAAGCTCATGAAATCCAAGGATCAATAGGGAGAATTCAACATAAAGTTGATGTGTAGCCTGGAAAGGATACAAAACAAATTGGATAAGGTGAGTGACTCCAACAAATCAGTAATTCACAGGTTCACTAATGAGAAGAGGAAATCCAAGATTTTTGGAAGACACCATCATCACTCTCAAGGATACTCCAAGAGGAGGGCACATAGTATCTCAAGCCCATCTCCTACCAGAAAACACGGGAGATCTGGAGTGGATGAACTAAAGGGTGAGATGAAAAAGATTAAGCCTCCTACATTTGATGGTGAGCACCAAAAGGAGGATTATGACAAGACATGGTTGCTTGGCATGAGGAAATATTTCCAATTGTAGAATTATTCCCCTCATGCTGAAGGGAGAACCACAATGTATCAACTGAAAGGAAAGGCATCCATGTGGTGGGACCAACTTGTACAGGTGAAACACATTAAAGATAAAGATATTACTTGGAAGGAATTCAAGAAGTATTTCGAAAAGAAATAATTGACTAAGATATACTATGACAAAAAGATGAAGGAGTTCTTTGAACTCAAGCTAGGTAGTATGTCCATAGATGAATACAAATGAAGGTTTTTGGAATTGTTGAAGTACGTTCCTTTTATCAAAGATGAGATTGTTAAAATTCAGAGGTATTTGAGTGGACTTCCATATTCCATTGGTGACAAGATCCAATATGGTGATCCTAAGACTATGGAAGAAACCATAAGAAGGTAAAAATTCTTATATGAGCAACAAGGAGAAAAGGTTGTTTTTCGGAAGGCTTGCGAAGACAAGAAAAAATTCAATATGGATCAGAGGAAGAAGGTAACTAAACCACCCTTTTTCAGAAATAGCCCTCAAGGAAAATCATCTTTAAGAGAGCCCAAGAAGGTAGAAGTAGGTGGACAAATGCCAAGAAATCCACCTATGGAATGTTGGGTTTGTAAAGGAAATCATAGGTACAGAGATTGCCCCCACACAAGTGACAAAGTGAGAAATGTCCACAATGTTCAACATGAAAAAATAGTGGAAGACATGGCCAGTAGAATACCATGGATCTATGCATCCCTAGACAACAAGCACGCTGAGTTTCAATAACATATGATTGAAGTTAAAGGTATGATCAATAACCATGCCTTTACTATTTTAATTGACTCAAGGGATAGTCATAGTTATATACATCCTAGAATGGTGGAAAGTTTGCATTTTCCAAGAAACAAGCATGGAAAATATTGGTTAGTGTAGTTGGATACAAGAAACAAAAGAAAGGTTACTGAGTTAGTTAAGTCTTGTCCAGTGAACATGAACAGACTGAGCACAAGGGTTGAATTGAAAATTTTACCTTTAGGTTCCTATGAATGTCTAATTGGGATGGATTGGCTTGACTTACACCATGTCATATTAGACTGTCATAACAAGGCATTCACTTTCCTAGATGAGGAAGGGAATCAGATAATAGTCCAAGAAATTCCCAAAGCAGTTGTTGTTAGAGAAATCTTAGCAATGCAGCTGAAGTGCTACAGGAACGGTTGTCAATTATTTACAACCCACATGGAGGAATCATCTAAGGATCAAGTATCAAACCTTGAGGACCATGCAGTATTAAAATATTTTGAATAGGTATTCCAAGAGGTATCAAGACTACCTATGAAGAGAGATATTGACTTCTCTGTAAACCTAATGCTTAGAGTAGCTCCAGTGTTGAAAACTCCTTACAGAATCAGTACACCAGAGCTGAAAGAACTACAATTGAAGCTTGAAGAACTTATGAAGAAGGGGTATATATGCCCAAGTGTGTCACCTTGGGGTGCCCTAGTCTTGTTCGTTACTAAGAAAGATGGTACGTTGAGATTGTGCATCGATTCTAGATAGTTGAACAAAGTAACCATTAAGAAAAAGTATCCTTTGCCAAGGCTCGATGATCTCTTTGATCAATTAAAGGATGCCAAGATATTTTAAAAGATAGATCTTAGGTCAGGATATCACCAGGTAAGGATAAAGGATGAAGACATCAGCAAGACCACCTTCATAAAAAGGTTTGATCATTATGAATTCACAGTGGTGCCATTTGGGTTAACAAATGCACCCGTTGTTTTCATGTGTTTAATGAATGGTGTATTCAGAGAATACTTGGACACATTTGTCATAGTCTTTTTGGATGACATCCTGGTTTATTCCAAGTCAGAGGAAGAGCATGAACATCATCTAAGGATGGTGTTGCAATTGATAAGAGAGCACCAACTATATGCCAAATTGAGCAAGTGCTCATTTTATCAAAGCAGAATTCATTATTTGGGGCATATAATTTCAAAATATGGGATAGCTATGGATCCTCAAAAGATAGAAGCCATTAGAGAATGGACAACACCTAAGGATGTAACATAAGGCATATCCTTTATAGGTCTAGCTGGCTATTACAGAAGGTTCATTGCAGGGTTCTCAAGTATAGCTCACCCTATCACTTCCTTGAAAAGGAAGGAGAATAAATTTCAATAGACAGAAGAGTGTGAGAGAAGCTTCCAACAATTGAAGTATTTGTTAACCAATGCTCCAATCCTAAGGATTTCAGATCCAAATAAGGATTTTTTGGCTTGCACAGATGCATGCAAAGAAGGATTGGGAGGAGTCCTTAGCCAAAATGGGTTTTTCATATGTTATGAATCCATAAAATTGAAAGAGCGTGAAAATAACTATGCCACTCATGACTTGGTGTTAGCAGCCATAGTGCACGCTCTGAATAAATGGAGGAACTACCTCATGGGAAGGATATTCGAGCTAAGGATAGACCATAATGGTCTGAAGTATTTGTTTGATAAACCAACCTTAAATGGTAGGCAGAGTATATGGTTGGAATTCCTTTGTGAATATGACTTTGATATCAAGCATGTCAAAGGAAAGGAGAACAAAGTGGTTGTTGCACTCAGTAGGAGAGTACATGAACTACATGCTACGACCATTAGCATGTATCAAACTAGTATTAAAGGAATAATTTTGGAAGTTGCAAAGGAAAATTTGCAGTACAAGGAATTGGTAGCAAAGCTACAGCAAGGCAAGATGCTACATAAAGTGAAAGATTACAAATTGGAAGTGGATGGAACACTCCTGTACAAAAATAGAATTTATGTACCTAATTCTCAGGAATTGAGAATTATGATTTTGAAGGAAATGCATAATGTGTCTTATGCTGGGCACCCTGGATATCAGAAAATAGTGGCAGTAATCAAAAGCCATTACTTTTGGCCAGTTATGAAAAAGGAAATTGTAGAATACATCACCATATGTATGGAGTGTCATAAGGTCAAGGCTAATCATAGGCACCCAACCGTGTTGCTACAACCATTGCCCATTCTTGAGTGGAAGTGGGAAGTGGTGATAATGGATTTCATCACAGTATTTCCCAGAATAAGTAAGTAGCATGATTCCATCATGGTGGTGGTGGATAATCTTATGAAATCTTCTCATTTTATTCCATTAAATACCACTCACAAGGTATCTCATGCTGTCGATATATATATGAGGGAAGTATCAATGTTGCACAGTATTCCCAACACAAGTGTGTCTGACAGAGAACCAAAATTTACCTCAAAATTCTGGAAAGGGTTATTCAAAGGGTTCGAAATGAATCTGAACTTCAACATTGCTTATCATCCAGATTCTGATGGGAAGACAGAGAGGGTGAACCAAGTGATAGAAGACATGTTAAGGATGTATGTGATGGACACACTATCTCAATGGGAAAACTACCTACACTTGGTAGAATTTTCCTACAACAATGGGCATCAAGCATCATTGAAGATGAGCCCATTTGAAGCAATTTATGGAAGAAAGTGAAACACCCTAGTAACATGGGATAACCCATCTGATAGAGAAATAGTTGGGCCGGATTTTCTCAAGGAAATGGAAGAGAAAATGTTGAAGATTAAGATAAATGTGTAGGTTTAGGGTAGACTGATTGCATATTCCTTTTTATTTTTGTCTTTTCTTTTCCTTGGTATTTTCTTGTAATAAATTTGTGTTCTATAAAGCATTGGTCAACCTTAATAAATATGGTGTAGAAAAAATTTACTCCTAACTTACGCTTACGTGCAACATAAGAAACACTGGGAAATTACAAATTTTGCAAGTGACTCTATATAGAGTGAATTTATTTTTCTCTTTTCTTTTGCTTGGTATTTTCCTGTAATAAATTTGTGTTTCGTAAATCATTGGTCGACCTTAATAAATATGGTGTAGAAAAACTCTTCTCCTAACTTACACTTACGTGCAACATAATACACGTTGGGAAATTACAAATTTTGGAAGTGACTCTATATAAAGTGACTTTATTTTTGTCTTTTCTTTTGCTGGGTATTTTCCTATAGTAAATCTATGTTACTTAAATCATTGGTCAACCTTAATAAATATGGTGTAGAAAATCCCTTCTCCTAACTTACGCTTACGTGCAACATAAGAAACATTGGGCAATTACAAATTTCAAAAGTGACTCTATTTAAAGTTAAGAATCCCCTCTATCAGTTGGTTTATACCATCACACCTTACTTTATCAGACTCATCTAACAAAATAAAAGACAAAAAGAGAAATGTTTAATCTGAAGGAGGAAATTTCATAGAAAGATATCCTGTTAATCACTAAGTAAATCCCCTCGGTAAATTGGCGAGATCAAAAGATATGGAGAATCATTCCACCCATCAAACACTGCAGAGTCTAATTGGGCCTATAAGGTGGGTTGGTTCCTATTGTTGAGTTAAAGGGATCTCGGGACCCTCAACAAAATTTTCACTAGAAGGAGGGAATGAATGAATGAATGACTAATGACATTTCTGATAATATATTTCGCATAGCCTACAAGATTCAAAACAACCCACATGCATGGCTATTCATTCTTAGGACAACCCACATACAGAGAGTACTCACGAAATGAGTAACTCACCCCATCACAAGGAAGTATACCACCTCTTCCCTGAAATAACTTGTGCTCTTCCCCATGAGGAGTTGAACCAGTTTAGAAGAATCACAAGAGCTTACGCTTGGAAAATTGGATCGTTACCCTTAACTCTGTTACTTCCTCATAGAAAACAAGTAAGTAGACCAGTTGTCAACACCAATAACTATGTTTTTGTTCATATAGTAGAAGACCTAATAGATTTTTTCCTCACTGAGATCAAACAACCCCTTAATCTGATCCCCGAAACATCAGTTTTTAACTACTCTGAGCTTGACGATTTCAAATATGACAAGGAAGGGTTTAACTCAAATCGCTTAGCTTTGAAATCAGATGACATGTTGAATAATGATGATAATAATGAAGAAAGGAGAAATCAACATCAAAAGGATCAACCATGGTTGGCCAGAGATTCTCTGGAAATCTCAGGATGGGTACATAACCTCCCCCGACATCCAAAAACATTACTTCCCAAATTCGACCCTGAAACCTCTAAATTGCCTGAAGACCATATTAAAATGTTCATACTAGCTATAGTACTAATGAATGTACAACATGAGGACGTACTGTGTAGGATTTTTACCTATACCTTTGAGAATTCATCCTTGAATTCGTATTTTAACTTGCCTGTGGGATCCATAACTAGTTGGATGGAGTTTCAAAAGGATTTCTTAGAAACATTTGTAGAAGAAACCACCATAGGAGCTTTAATGCCTGAATTGTTTGCCACCACCATGAGTTCAAACAAGAAGGTTATAGACTTCAATCAACAATTTACCACTATCCTGAAAAAATTTCAACCCGAAGCTAAACCTACTAAGGAGTTGCAAATTGAGGTATATACTAATTCTCTCCTTGCTTCCTTTTCCATGTTTGTAAAGAGGGATGCCAAACCTACCCTACATAAAAATTTCAAGGAAGACAAAATGAATGAATTGCAAATGAAGGGATGCAAAGAGGACTAGGTCTCACTAATTAAGAAGGAAGTTCAACCTCCACCTAGGAGACTACTTTTGTTGACTAGACCCCCGGGAAAACAAACAGAAAAAGGTCCCAAAAAGGGAGGTGGGGACATAGAATACCTAAAATGGATGATAAAGAAACTTTCGAATGAAATAGTAGACATTAAAAACAGTTTCAGGGAAGGAAACCAAGGTCAAAGGCCTTATAAACCCTTTTTTAAAAGAAACCCACATTTCAAATAGATTGAACCTCCCCTAACCAACTTAAACATCGACCTGGGTTATGTAGCATCCAACTATTTTTTTACGTACCATCAAGAGAAACATTCTGAAAGAGATTGTCCCTAATGGGTGCATGCTATGAATTTAATGTCTAATCATTTCCTAAACGAAGTTTCTCTTACCGAACTACCAATCGGCTCATCGATGAACATCGTCGATCAGTAGGAAGTTGAGTTGTCAGAAGAAACAACCATGTTTTTGTGGGATCATGACTTGTCGATGCCTCTCGACGATGTGTTGGAAGTTCAGGAACCACCCACTGAGGTTTTGTCTATGAAAACGTGAAGTAAGGATCATCCGGTCTCAAATGATCTCATCACTTTCCAATCCTCGAGAGGAAAACAAATAGTTGATCACTCAAAAGAACCTTTTGTACCCAAATAAATCCTATAAACATACACACACGAGAGTCACCCAAGATGGACTACAACATAGTAGAAGACATAAAGAAGTTGAAGGCTAATGTGTTGGTCATGGACATGTGCAGGGTTCCCCAGCAAAATGATTTTCTATTACAGGCCTTAAAGTCAATAGAAGCCCCTATAACAAGCACTGACCTAGGTGAGGTCCCATTTCCCACAAATTTAAAGAACAAATCAAATGTGAATGCTTTGTCTTTAGACAAAAGAGGAAAGCCTTTTGTCCCACCTTTCCTTTTAATGTTTAAATTCTTCAACATAAACATGCATAATTGCTTAGTCAATTTAGGGGAATCCTCCAATGTCATGCCATTGTCAATATGTAAGAAATTGAACACAATCCTACTCAAAAATGATAAACACGTTATACAACTAGACATAACATAGGTAAAATTTATTGGGGAACTTAAGGATGCCATGATTAGAATGGCTACACGACCGAAAATTTTTCAAGTAATTGACATAATTGTAGTAGATATCCCATAAGCTTATGGAATTCTAGTCAGTCGAGATTGGTCCAAGAAATTGAATGGATACTTTAGCACAGACTGGGCTCATCTATGGTTTCCACTAAAGGGACATAACAAAATTATTAGTATCGATAGAAAAATATATCTCAAACACACTGTCATCGATTTGGAATATTTCAACGAACCCTCATCGACATATTTCCCCATGCTAGTAAAATACTCTTGCGATTTTGATTTTGAAAATTTCACCCCTCTCTCGCCTGATGTACCTCTCACTAAAAAATATGAAATTAATTTTCAAGTGATTCTACTGGAAGCAATAGAAGAAAGCATCTTCTATCAGGAACCTCTGTTGGAAACAACATACAAGGTATAGGAATATGAGAAAATAACTAGGCTTGAAGAAGTTGCTAAATTTCACTCACAAGTTTGAACGATGTACTTTGATGGGTCTAAATCACAAGAAGGGTCGAGAGCAGGTTGTATCCTCATTGACCCAAAGGGGAAGAGAAATTTCCTATCCTGCAGACTAGAATTTGAATGCACCAATAACATTGTTGAGTATGAAGCTCTAGTTAGGGACTAAAGAAAGCCATATAATTAAACATTAAAGAACTGAAATTTTTTGGGGACTCTACAATTATCATTAGGAAAGTGAAGAATACTATTCATTGCAATTCACCCCACTTGAGAAATTACCAACAAGAGGTGCATAGACTAATAAAACATTTTGAGGCCATCAATATTATTGTTGTTCCCAGGACAAAGAATACTCTTTTTGATTCCCTAGCCAATGCAACTTCAAGGTTATCCCCTTTAGAAGGCTATGAAGCCTCCAGGTTCACCATGGAACTACTCTACAAACCATCAGTACCCAACAATATTTATAATTGGAAAGTTTTTTAAGGAGATGAACATATTGTAGATTTTCTAACTAATCAAGAGAATTTTAAATATTTGGCTATTGATGATGAGGTATTCCAAGAGAAACTTGAAGAAATTGATTTCCACAAACAAAAGAACGGAATAGATCACTCTAATAATAAACCAAGGTTTTACACGATACTGAAAGGGGTAGCCAATTTGGAGAACCTTTTCGACCCGAGGGAAAGATTTAAAGGGTCAAAGAATACAAAGACAAGGAGTTCATGTCCCATATACGAGACTATAAACATATGAACCCCAAAAAACCCTAAGAATTTAAATCTAGGTAAAACAATGTCTAAAGAAGACATGAAATCTTATCTCAAACTTTTTAGACAATATCAATATGTCTTTGCATGGTCCTACTAAGAATTGAAAACTTATGACACTCGAATTATCCAACACACAATCCAGTTAAAATCTGGAGTAAAACCCTTCCAACAAAATCTCAAAAAGTACCATCCATCCCTAGAACCCCTGATGTATCAATAGTTAAAGAAATTGCTAGATGTTAAGATTATCTTTCAGGTTAGACACTCTGCCTAGGTAGCAAATTTGGTTCCTGTAAGAAAAAATTTTGGGGAGATCTGCCTATGTGTAAATTTCAGAAACCTTAACAGAGCATCAAAAAATGATAACTACCCAGTCCCACCCATGTAACAACTCTTGCAGATCATGTGTGGTTTTGAAATTTTTTCCCTTCTATATGGTTTCTCAGGTTATAACCAGGTTCTAGTTTCAGAGGAAGATTGATTGAAGACTACCTTCCAAACCAAGTGGGGAAATTTTTCTTATAAATGATTTATCTTTGGGTTGATTAATGCAGGGGAAACCTTCCAAGGGGCCATGGACATAGCTTTTTGGGGATTGATTAAAAAATGTGTAGTATATTTGGACAATGTGACTGTGTATTCAAAGAGCAAAGAAGACCACATCCAACATCTAACCAAGATTTTCGAAAGGTGTAGGAAATATGGAATATCTTTAAACCCTAAGAAAACCATCTTTAGTGTCGAGGAAGGGAAACTACTACATCATATTATATCTCAAGCAAGAATTCATATATATATTGGATGAATAAAGGAAATAGATTATCTTCCCTTTCCCCGTAACAAAAAGAAGATGAAATCCTTCTTTGGGAAAATTAATTTTGTGAGGAAGTTCTCGCCCGATTTCACTGAAATTGTCAAACCCTTACAAAAAATGATTTGCAAGGATGCAGAGTTTAAGTGGGATGGTGAGAGAAAATATGCCTTCAACAATATCAAGACTGCAATCTCTCAATCTTCGGTGTTGTGAAGTCTCGACTTTAGTAAATATTTTTCCTCTATACTTTTGCCTCTGACCAGTCCTTAGCTGCAGTATTGACCCAGAAGGATGAGGATAATAATGATGCACTAGTATCATTTATGAGCACTAATGTCCAAGGATTCGAATTGAACGACCCTGCTATAAACAAATAGGATTATGCGGTGTACAAAGGAGTAAAATATTTCAGATCTTACATCCTAAAAAATCACACCAAAGTCATCGTGCCTCATCCCACAGTCTGATCCTTATTTACTCAACAGGAGATGGGGGAGAGAAGGGGAATCTAGTACCCCAAGGACGAGCCCCAGTATTTTTATGAATTGTAAAAAAAAATTGTAGGCTGGTGAGATGAGAAACTGTAAGTTGGTAAGCTTATGTGTTAATAGGCCAAAGAGCCTTAGTGTTAAAAGGCCAGGAGCTTGTTTTGTACATGTATATTTATAACATTAATATAAAAACATCGTTGCATGTAGACCAACCACGAAGAAAGAGTGGTGGGGGACTATGCTTCCACTAGGTAGATCAGGGGAGGGGGCTAAGTGTTTGGGCCTAGGGGCTAAGCTAGGGGGCTTACCTTTAGAGGAATAATATTTTAATATTAATTCCTAAAGACTAAGGTGGACATGATGATTGGTGTCCTAAGTTCCTGGAAAGGGGACGTATGCTAAATGGAGTGCATGCAGCCCCAGGAAGAGAGGTGTTGGCCTGGGCTCATGTAGTTAAAACCAAAGAGTCAAACCATGTTGGGGGGCTTCACTTGCCATTCTTCCATCCTCCACCTGAGTTCGATGGTTGTCCTCCATCTAAACTTGTTTTGCCTCTGTGTTGGACCTCTACATACTCATGCATCTCTGAAACCAGAAACCGTGAAGCTAACCTGTGTTTCTTGCCGTGAAGCCCGACGTATCATGTAGTCACCTTAATCGTGTTATGTCTTAGTATTAGTTTTTTCCATTTTTGGTGCCCATGCACATTTCCTGTTGTTGTCTTCCATTTTCCTGAGGGGTGTTGACCAGTGCCTGTTGTCCTCACCTAGCTAGAGCTGAGTCGAACATTTGTCGAAGAAACAGGTTGTCAGGCCAGTGGTTGAGGAGGCAGGTTTTCAAGCCTGTGAGAATCTCTCTCCAGGTGAGAGAGTGTATGGAGGAGTATAGATCTCCTGGACGGAGTCTCGTAGCTACTACAGAGCTCTGAGAATTTCGGTCTGGTCTCTTGTTGAAGCCCAAGGTAAGGGAATTTGAGTAGCCGATGGACTGTGTGACAATGCAGGTGCATACTCTTGGGGTGGTATATGCATGTGGGGAATGAGAGTCTATGAGCAGTGGACGTAAGTGGCTCTGGGGAGAGAATCATTCCTATGGAACTGTGTAACTTCCTTGTTGACCTTGCCTAGCCTAGGAATCCCTTTCTCAGTGGAGCTTAGTCCCAACTCATGGGTGACCTATTGTTGAGAGTGATGAGTAGCATGGTATAAGGTTGGGAGTTTTATGGAAGGTCTGCACGCAGTTGGTGGATTTTACTCCAGTTAAAATATAAGTATCATTTCCATTCTTAATTATATATGTTATGAAGGTCTATGTCTTTGAAATGTTATCATGTATTCCATTGCATGTATGAATTATTTTTAATTCCACGTGAGTCTGTATGGTAGCAGTATCTTTGGGTTGTTTGATTAAAACTCATTAAATATGCATTATATATATTTATATATGTATATGTATGTATGTATGTACCGCATAGTATCATTTTTTGGGCCTAAAGAAGGTTGGGGATATTACAAATTGGTATCAGAGCCAAGGTTTCAACATTGATCCTGGATGGGCCATGTTTGTGGAAGTTGAAGCTAAAGTTTCAGAAAGAATTGTTGTCGAAATGGACAAAATTCAAGTTCAGATCTAAGGTTCTCAGCACTGATCCTGGATGGGTCGGTTAAGTGGTCATGAAGACCAAGGTTTCAAGTGGAAATTATGCCTGGAAGAACCAATTTCGAACCTTAGAACATTCTTGAGTTCCAAGATGTTTCCTTGGCCATGTTATGAATCTCAGGAGGTGTAGCGGTATTTTAAACCACAATAGATGTGGTATTGGGTCATAGAGTAATGTGAGTCATAGGATCTGTTCAGGAGAAGGAGAGTCCTCTATGACTGTCAGATCTAGAGAAGGTGTAGGAATGTTATCTTGGAAGCCTTTTGGAGTTTGGCAATTGGTTGAAGTGGAATGTGCTGAGGCACAAACTTCCGAAGTCCTGAAACTCCAAAGTCCCGGAAGAGATCCACACCGTAGATCTGAGGGGAGAAGCTTGATCGTTAGATCTTGGAGAAGAATCACACAGGTTATTCGGGATAATCCTTTGGATTTCGCAAGTCGAAAGATTTAAAGTGAAGAGAAGTGAAAACCTCCAAAGAAAGAAATCGTGAAGTGGATATCGACCATTGGTTGCGGGAGAGATAAGGACCGTCGATTATCCAGGGAGAATCCAAAATTTCAACAATCAGGAGAAGTGGGATGTGTTGATGCACAAACTTCCAAAACCTGAAGTTTCAAAGTGAAAGGGTAGGCATGGTGGGACCGGATGACATTGCCAAGGTGACATGGACTTACTTAGGAATGCCACGTGCCACCACCTAAGTTGGTGACATTTGTACTTGCAGACCAGAGAGTAATGAAGTCTGGAAATTCAGAATTTGGGAGATTGGAAGGAAGCAAGTGGGAAAGTTTTTGGACTTGAAGTCCCAAAGCTCTGAAGTCTTGAATCTCCAAATTCCAGAAGATGTGATGCTAGAAAGGTCTATAGTGGGTGTCAACCATTATATGTTGGGTAGTCATGGATGGTTTATCCACCTCACGCCATGAGTTTGTTAATTCAGAACTCTGAGAGACTGATGAGATGTACTTTGAAGACTTCTGAAACCTAAAGTCATGAGAAAGCGCCTATCAAGCTAAGAAATTGGCCACAACCATGGTCACATGGGTTGGGGGCTAAGAGAAAAGGGCTAGTGCCTAAAATTTATTGCACAAAAAATTATAGCTCAAGAAGAAGAGATCTATGGGGGTTCTTGATTGAGAGAGAATTCCAGAGAATGAAATATGATTTTTTTTCTTGAATCAGATTGGTTTTTGAATTCTGTGGGAATTGTTAAGGACTGATGGCCTGACAAACTTCAGTTGACTACACATTGTGTTTGCAGATTTTAACGATTGTCAGAACCAAACAGAATTTCCACAGAGTGCAGAGAAATGGAGGAGGCACATAATGCTTCTAGTTCATAAAATGAATCTAGAGGAACGGATGTTCATTTAGGAATTGAAGGATCAAACTCCAATGGACATGGAGAAGAGATATATAAGGAGGGAAGCATGATGAAAATCATTGAAATATTGCAAAAATATGTCCAGACTCACCAAGAAGATAACATAAAGCTCATGAAATCCAAGGATTAGCAGGTCGAATTCAACATAAAGTTGATACAAAGTCTGGAAAGGATACAAAAGAAATTGGATAAGGTGAGTGACTCCATTAAATCAGTAATTCACAGGTTCAATGATGAGAAGAGGAAATCCAGGATTTTTGGAAGACACCATCATCACTCTCAAGGATACTCCAAGAGGAGGGCACACAGTAGCTCAAGCCCATATCCTACTAGAAAACATGGGAGATCTGGAGTGGATGAACTAAAGGGTGAGATGAACAAGATTAAGCCTCCTACTTTTGATGGTGAGCACCAAAACAAGGAATATGTCGAGACATGGTTTCTTGGCATGAGGAGATATTTCCAATTGCACAATTATTCCCCTCATTCTGAAGGGAGAATCACAATGTATCAAGTGAAAGGAAAGGAATACATGTGGTGGGATCAACTTATACAGGTGAAACACATTAAAGAGAAAGATATTACCTAGAAGGAATTCAAGAAGTATTTTGAAAATAAATACTTGACTAAGAGATACTATGACAAAAAGATGAAGGAGTTCTTTGAACTCAAGTTGGGTAGTATGTACATCGATGAATACGAATGAAGGTTTTTGGAATTATTGAAGTACGTTCCTTTCATCAAAGATGATACTGTTAAAATTTGGAGGTATATGCGTGGATTTCCATCTTCCATCGGTGACAAGATCTAGTATGGTGATCCTAAGAATATGGAAGAAACCATAAGAAGGGAAAAATGATTATATGAGCAGTAAGGAGAAAATGTTGTTTTCTGGAAGGTTTGGGAATACAAGAAGAAATTCAATATGGATCAGAGGAAGAAGGGAACTAAGACACCCTTTTTAAGAAACAGTCCTCAAGTACAACAATCTTTTAGAGAGCCCAAGAAGGCAGAAGTAGGTGGAAAAATGCCAAGAAATCCACCTATGGAATGTTGGGGTTGTAAAGGAAATCATAGGTCTAGAGATTTCCCCCACAGAAGTGACAAAGTCAGAAATGTCCACAATTTTCTACATGCAAAAAAAGTGGAAGACATGGGTAGTAGAATACCATGTATCTATGCAGCCCTGGATAACAAACAAGTTGAGTTTCAATAACATATGATTGAAGTTGAAGGTATGGTCAATAACCATGCCTTTACTACTTTAATTGACTCAAGGGATGGTCATAGTTATATAGATCCTAGAATGGTGGAAAGTTTTCATTTTCCAAGAAACAAGCATGGAAAATATTGGTTAGTGTAGCTAGCTACAAGAACCAAAAGAAAGGTTACTGAGTTAGTTAAGTCTTGTCCGATGAAAATGAACAGGTTGAGCACAAGTGTTGAACTGAACATTTTACCTTTAGGTTCCTATGACTGTCTAATTGGGATGGATTGGTTGGTCCCACACCATTCCATATTAGACTGTTGTAACAAGGCATTCACTTTCCTGAATGAGGAAGGGAATCAGAGAATAGTCCAATAAATTCCCAAAGAAGTTGTTGTCAGAGAAATCTCAGCAATGCAACTGAAGAAGTGCTAGAGGAAAGGTTGTCAATTATTTGCAGCCCACATGGAGGAAGTATCTAAGGATCAAGTATCAAATATTGAGGACCATGCAGTATTAAAATATTTTGAATAGGTATTCCAGGAGGTACCAAGACTACCTACAAAGAGAGATACTGACTTCTTTGTAAACCTAATGCCTGGAGTAGCTCTAGTGTCGAAAAATCCTTACAGAATGAGTACACCAAAGCTGAAAGAACTACAATTGCAGCTTGAAGAACTTCTGAAGAAGGGGTATATATGCCAATTGTGTCACCTTGGGGTGCTCTGATCCCATTCATTAAGAATAAATATGGTACGTTGAGATTGTGTATCGATTCCAGATAGTTGAAAAAAGTAACCATTAAGAAAAAGTATCCTTTGCCAAGGTTCGATGATCTCTTTGATCAATTAAAGGATGCCAAGATATTTTAAAAGATAGATCTCGGGTCAAGATATCACCAGGTAAGGATAAAGGATGAAGATATCAGCAAGACTGCTTTCATAAAAATGTTTGGTCATTATGAATTCATAGTGGTGTCATTTGGGTTAACAAATGCACCTGTTGTTTTCATGTGTTTAATGAATGGTGTGTTCAGAGAATACTTGGACAAGTTGGTCTTAGTATTTTTGGATGACATCCTGGTGTATTCCAAGTCAGAGGAAGATCATGAACATCATTTGAGGATGGTGTTGCAAGTGATAAGAGAGCACCAATTGTATGCCAAATTGAGAAAGTGTTCATTTTGTCAAAGAAGAATTCATTATTTGGGGCATATAATTTCAAAATATGGGATAGCTATGGATCCTAAGAAGATAGAAGCCATTAGAGAATGGACAACACCGAAGAATGTAACAGAATTCATATCCTTTATGGGTCTAGCTGGATATTATAGAAGGTTCATTATAGGGTTCTCAAGTATAGCTCACCCTATCACTTTCTTGAAAAAGAAGGAGAAGAAATTTCAATGCACAGAAGAGTGTGAGAGAAGCTACCAAAAATTGAAATTGTTGTTAACCAGTGCTCCAATCCTGAGGATTGCAAATCCAAATTAGGATTGTGTGGTTTGCATAGATGCATGCAAAGAAGGACTGGCAGGAGTCATCAACCATAATGGGTTTGTCATATGTTATGAATCCAGAAAATTGAAAGAGCCTGAAAATAAATATGCCACTCATGATTTGGATTTGGTAGCCATAGTGCACGCTCTAAAGAAATGAAGGCACTACCTCATGGGAAGGATATTCGAGTTGAGGACAGACCATAACGATCTGAAGTATTTGTTTGATCAACCAACCTTAAATTCTAGGAAGAGTAGATGGTTGGAATTCCTTTGTGAATATTACTTTGATATCAGGCATATCAAAGGAAAGGAGAACAAAGTGGCTAATGCACTCAGCAGGAGAGTACATAAACTACATGATACAACCATTAGCATGTATCAAATTGGTATTAAAGGAATAATTTTGGAAGCTCCAAAGGCGGATTTTCAGTACAAGGAATTGGTAGCAAAGCTACAGCAAGGAAAGATGCTACAGAAAGTGGAAGATTATAAATTGGAAGTGGATGGAACACTCCTGTACAAAAATAAAATTTATGTACCTAATTCTCAGGAATTGAGAATTATGATTTGAAGGAAATGCATAATGTGCCTTATGCTGGGCACCCTGGATATTAGAAAACAGTGGCAACAATCAAAATCCATTACTTTTGGATAGGTATGAAAAGGGAAATTGTAGAATACATCGCCAGATGTATGGAGTGCCAGAAGGTCAAGGTTGATCATAGGCACCCATCCGGGTTTCTACAACCATTGCCCATTCCTGAGTGGAAGTGGGAAGTGGTGATAATGGATTTCATCACAAGATTTCCTAGAATAAGCAAGTAGCATGCTTCCATCATGGTGGTGGTGGATAAGCTTATGAAATCTTCTCATTTTATTCAATTAAAGACCACTCACAAGGAATCTCATGTTGTCGATATATATATGAGGGAAGTAGCAAGGTTGCATGGTATTCCCAAGACAAGTTTGTCTGACAGAGAACTGGAATTTACCTCAAAATTCTGGAAAGGGTTATTCAAAGGTTTCGAAACGAATCTAAACTTCATCACTTCTTATCATCCTGAGTCTGATGGGAAGACATAGAGGGTGAACCAAGTGATAGAAGACATGTTAAGGATGTATCTGATGGACAAACCATCCTAATGGGAAAACTACCTACACTTGGTAGAATTTGCCTACAACAATGGGTATCAAGCATCATTGAAGATGAGCCCATTTGAAGCACTTTATGGAAGAAAGTGCAACACCCCAGTAAGTTGAGATAACCCAACTGATAGAGAAATAGTTGGGCCAGAGTTTCTCAAGGAAATGGAAGAGAAAATGTCAAATATTAAGAAAAAATTGAAAGTTGCCCAAGACAGGAAGAAAATTTATGTTTATAAGAACAAAACCCATAGAGAGTTTAAAGTGGGAGAACATGTTTTTTTGAAATTGAAAGATAACAGAATTTCCCTGAAACTAGGAAACTATTCCAAGTTGGTGGCCATATATTGTGGGCCATTTGAAATCTTAGAGAGGATTAGGCCAGTTGCATATATGCTTGCATTGCCTGCATCTATGACTGTGCATAATGTGTTTCATGTTTCATTGCTTAATAAATATATACCTGATGTTAATCATGTTATTCATTGGAATGTGATTCAGGTGGAGAAAGAAGGTGTTTTGCAAGTGCATCCAGTGCGCATATTGTACCAGAAGATAAAACAACTCCGGAATTGAGCCATAGGGATTGTAAAGGTCCATAGGACGCGACATGGTATCATGAGGATTCTATGCGGTCAAAATGCTTGCGTCTTTTCAAAGATTTTGGAAATCTGGATGATGTTGTGTAAACAAAATGCACCGAGGACATTGCAAAAATAAGGAAAGGGGATTGTAATACCCCAAGGATGAGCCCCAGTCATTTTATGAATTGTAAACATGTTTTTTAGGTTGGTGAGCCAAACAATTGTAATTTGGTAATCTTATGTGTTAATAGGTCGGAGAGCCTAAGTGTTAAAAGGACAAAATCCTATTTTGTACATGTAAATATTCATAACATTAATATAAAAACATCGTTATGTGTAGACCGACCACGAAGAAAGAGTGATGGGCGACTAATATTTCGCTAGGTAGGGTAGGGGAGGGGGCTAAGTGTTTGGGCCTAGGGTCTAAGATAGGGGGCTTAACTCTAGAGGAATACTATTTTAATATTAATTCCTAAATACTAAGGTGGACATGATGAGCATTGTCCTAAGTTCCTAGAAAGGTGACGTATGCTAAATGGAGTGCATGCAGCCCCAAGAAGACATGTGTCAACCTGGGCTCATGTAGTTAAAATTAAAGAATAAAACCATGCTAAGGAGGTTTGCTTTCCATTATGCCATCCTTCGCCTAAGTTCTCTAGTCATCCTCCACCTGAACCTATTTTGCCTCTGCATTAGACCTCTACATACTCACGCATCTCTGAAACCAGAAACCGTGAAGCCAACCTGTGTTGCTTGTCATGAATCCCGACGTATCCTATAATTGCCTTAACTTTGTTGTGTCTTAGCATTAGTTGTTTCCATTTTCGGTTCCCATGCCCATTTATTATTATTTTCTTCCATTTTCCTGAGGGGTGTTGACCAGTGGTTGTTGTCCTCACCTAGATGGAGTTGAGTCAAATATTTTCTAAAGAAACGGGTTTTTAGGCCCATGGTTGAAGAGGCAGGTTGCCAAACCTGTGAGAAACTCTCTCTAGGTGAGAGAGTGTTCCAAGGAGGAGAGCTCTCCTGTATGAAGTCTCATAGCTACTACAGAGATTTGAGAATTTTGGTTTGTTCTGTTGCTTAAGCCTAAGGCAAGGGAGGTTGAGAAGCTGATGGACTATGTGATACTGAAGGTGCATACTCCTGGGGTGGGACATGCATGTGGGGAATGAGAGTCTGTGAGAAGTGGACTTAAGTGACTCCAGGGAGAGAATCCTTCTTCTGAAACTGTGTGACTTCCTTGTTGACCTTGACTAGCCTAGGAATCCCTTGCCCGATGGAGCTTAGTCCTAGCTTGGGGGTGACCTACTACTGAGAGTGATGAGCAGCGTGGTCTAAGGCTGGGAGGTTTGTGGAAGGTCTGTATGTAGTTGGTGTATTTTACTCTAGTTAAAAGATAAGTATCATTTCCATGCTTAATTATATATGTTATGAAGGTCTATGTCTTTGAAATGTTATCATGTATTATGTTGCATGTATGAATTATTGTTAATTCCACGAGAATCTGTATGGTAGCAGTATCTATGGGTTGTTTGATTAAAACTCATTAAATATGCATTATATATATATATATATATATATATATATATATATATATATATATATATATATATATAGATGTGTGTTCTGTGTAGTAGCATTTCCTAGGCTTGTAGAAGGTTGAAGATGTTACAGGAAAATTGGATGGCAGTTGTCCAAGAATTTGATCTAGATATAAAACCTTCCAAAATAGTTAAGGGACACAGATTGTGTAAACTAGACGCAGAGACCCAAGATCTAATAAATCAAGACCCCGAGTGGAAGAATGAATTATAATTATGGTGTAGTGAATATTTATACATTCCCCCGAGGAAAGAATCTTGGTATCAAAAATTGATTTACCTCTTGCATCATGGGACTTTCCCAAAAAACCTAATCCCTAAGGAAAGGATAGCTCTCAGGCTAAAATATACGCAATATTGCCTCGTAAATTCAATACGTTTCTTCGTAAATTATTATGGATTACTCTTGAGATCTATCGAATGTGAAGATGCAAAAAAGGTTCTGAGGGAGCTCCATGATGGTCCTGCGGGTGGGCACTTTGTAGGAAATACCACAACTCACAAAATATTAAGAGCCAGTTATTACTGGCCTACTCTATTTAGGGATGCTCACACATACACTAGGAACTATAAATCTTGTCAAATGAGCACGAGTAGAGAAAAAAGGCCAGTTGTCCCACTCTAACTAGTGATCATATCCATACCATTCGAGCAATGGGGGTTAGATTTAATAGGGGATATTACCCTGAATTCTTCAAAACAACATAAATACATACTAACTGCTATAGACTATTTTACAAAATGAGCAGAGGCCATCCCTTTGACTCACATGAATGAAAAGTTTGTAATCCAATTTATAGAACAAACGTTGATCACAAGGTTTGGGATGCCTTTCATTCTCGTTTTTTACAATGTTGCCTACTTCTCTTCTACTCTATTGATAAAGTTCTCTTTGGACAAAGAAATCATAATAATATACTCTACAAACTACTATCCATGGAAATGGGGTGGTAGAATCAGCTAATAAGAACCTAGTGAGTATCTTGAAGAAAACAATCGAAGACAATCAGAGGAATTGGCATAGATTGCTTCATAATTCCTTATGGGAAGATAGAGTAACACCTAAGGAAGCTATAGGAAACTCTCCATACTTTCTCATAAACGGATAAGAAGCCATTCTCCCAAATGGGTTATATCTTCCATCACTTCAACTTGATGAGGATTCAAGAGGACAACCCTCATGAATTATTCAACAAAGAATTGATACCCTCCTAATGCTTAAAAAGGAAATGGAGAAAGAAAAATCTAAGTTTGTCACTCATCAACATATAGTTAAAATATAGTTTGACAAGCACAAGGCCAAAGAGAAGAGTTTTGAAGTAGGAGACTTAGTCCTGAAATGGGATAGACCAAACAAACCTAAGGGAAAACATTCGAAGTTTCAGAATCTATGGCTTAGAACTTTCCAGGTATCTGAGAAAATTGGGGTAGGCACGTATCGGTTGCAAAATCTGAGGGGGGACCCCGACACCCTCTTGGTAAATGGCCAAGACCTAAAACAATATTTCTATTAAAAAAAATGTATTTTTCATGTTTCTTTTAGAATATGTTTGTTGGTGAAATTATATGCATAATATATTACCAAACATAAATTATCGATCAGGATTCGTAATCAACAGAGTTGTTACACTATATGTGCCAAAAACAGGTGGTTTAACTATGTCTGATGAGTATAGCATAAAGAAGAAACATTCAATAACAAAATACTATGTTTCACACCTTTCAAATAACACTTTCCACACATTTAAAATTCTTGCTTAGGTGATGGATTTGTTCGTTGCTGGCTCATGAAAGGGAAAGATGAACTCTGATTCTATCTCCTAGAGAAACTAAACTAACAACAATTAACACTATGTATATTTAAAAGAAAACTCAATCAATCCTAGAAGAAATACCAGGCATAGTAAAGTACTCCATTATAGGTGCATGTGGGGTGAGAGATGGAGATCTTGATCTCATTTCCTGTAACAACTCAATTAAATAATAACTTGCAAGCAATCCCTATCTAATTTTGCACACTTATTCAAACCAATGACATTCAGAAAGTAAATCAATGCAACTTGACAATTATGAAAAGTTATTTCATCCTACACAGAAAACAGAGGTTTTAATGAGATATTCCATTTGTTGGCTCATGTAATGTGAAGAATGGACTCTCAAACCATTCCTGTACTACCACACCTTGCAAGATAAAAGATGAGATTAAAATGACACAATTCATAAATAAATGATCACACGCAAAAATCATAAATGTTCACACACATAAATTATAAATGATTATAAAGCTACCACTAGATTATTGTTCACAGTTTTTGATACATCGACACTTATACTATATTGTAGCTCACAAATTACTGACATCAACCATTTCTACTGAAACAAACTAGAAATTGAATTATACTAAGTACAATATAATCAATTGCTAGGTACAGAATCACACCACACAGATACTTACAGAAATTAGATCCTCATTGCAATTACAGTAAGCTTGCCAAGTTGGACCAGTGGGCCCTTGCCGATGCCAATAGAGAATCTTAGAGGGAACTCACAGAATAATAAAATTTAAATAAAACATGGAGTCAATGAAATTAATTTCATATTAATTCATCAACAAGTTTACAAAGATAATATGTTCAGAAATTCAATCTGCAGCATAACAATTCCTCTCTTTGGCTTAGAGCCATAACTCAATTTATATAATTTTTACATTACAAATTTGGCTATACAAGGAAATCCATGAAAAATCAAATCACAACCATTTTCCATCAATGTAGGTCAAGTAAAACCATTATCTAATCAAGGAAATGCATTTTCCACAAATCTGAGAATGATCCTAGAATTTCGAAAAAATTGGCAATTTAGGCAAATTGGCCTAAAAGAACCCTTCTTATCTTCCAGGTAGTAAGTGATTTTTCCAAACCATTTTTGGGTTTTCAATATGGCTGGTTTCTAGACAAACCCATTTGGTTGTTTTGAAATATCATCTCCCATACGCATCTTGTAGGAAAATCTCCCTGCGGACAGGTAGATTGCCTCAAAGAGATAGACCCTAACTCTAAGACAGAAAGTGCTTAACGTGGACACTGACTTCCTTTCAAATCTATACAAACTAATAGATGAGAAGGGAGGAAAACAGCAGTACCTTTTTATCAATGTTTTTCCCTGCACGCTCCAAATCGAGCTCCAAACTCTCGCTCCTCGCTAAGTCCTGTAGATAAACAAAGTACGACCGCTTCCTACTCTATTGATCTTAGCTTGAAAATAGATCTATCTATCAATGATAGGTTCATGGGAAATCATACACAAACTAGAAAGAAACAGGCCAAGCATGTCATATTAATGAAAATAACGACAGCAGTACTTACAATCGTAGATGCAAATGCGATAGCTTCGTCAAGTCCCCTTCGTCCAACCCTTGCTCGAAAGATCCACAACTTGGATGATAGTAGCTTCACTGATCACTCTCCTCTAACTGACTGTGTGTTTCCTATGAGATCATAGGTTTCATGCTAGCAATTCTTCCCCCTTTTCACCATCATAGAGCATGCTTATATAGGTTAAGAGGAGCTTAACCTCTTGAGTTATCTTTAGAACAAGTTGAGGAATTCCCTCCTTGGATCAGGGATCTCCTGATGGAACCCAGAATTTGAATGCAACTGCCTTGTAAACTTGAGATATCCTCCCCTTATTCTCCTCAATGGGCCAACTACTGCCTCAGATTAGACAGCGCTCCCTCAAAAGGGGCATCAGAGCGCTATAATTCTCCCTAAGAAGCTTGAGGGAGGCGCCAGCACTCCAAGGATGGATAACGCTCCTTCTGAGGGGCAGACAAGTGTTATAACGCTCCCTGAGACCTTATAGGGGAGTGTCAGCGCTCCTAAGGCTGATGTAGGGGAGCGCTTACCTTCAAAACCTTTGTTTAAGAGCTCTTCTCAAGTCATAAAAGTTCCTTGACTCTAGTCAATCATTTTCCTCCTTCAAACCAAGTGTATGAGATGTCTTAGGTGCTTCCTTAGTGTCGTCATTATGGAAGTATGTTTGAATGAAATTTGCAACACTTGTGAACAACTTGCGACACTTGCGAAATTTGTAAGGAACCTGTGACACTTACGACACTTATCGAAGTGAGCAATATTGAGGTGTAACAGATTTCCCCCCAAAGTATGAAGTTAGAAGACATGAATTGATAACTGAAATGCTTTGTAGATGCTCAAGCAAGGGTATAGACTCAGAGAACCTGACAGAAGCTGCACACAAACATCCAACAAATATCATGACATATTTCAAAACCCAAGGCAGACATACCTATGCTTGGGTGATCAAGGCTTGCAAGATATGGCCACCAGAAAATACACTGCGGATCCATAATTGTATTGATAAGAAGGTATAGCCACCGAAGATACAATGTGGATCTATACTCTGATGACTCTGACTGATCGTAGCCACGAAGAATACATAGTGGATCTATGAGATGACAATACATAGCCATGATCAATACAAAGTGGATCTATGTAACAGTGTATGTATCATTCGTCCAAGAGAAACTCCTTCGCAACCTAGGAAAACCATACATCAAAATGGTTACTCAACCTTGGGTCTTCTTACCGATCCCAATGTGGTATGATTCTAACCATGTGAATAGATGTCCTGATGTCGAACATGGTAGAAACCACTTGATTACCGATCAATGGTGTGAACTGTTAACAAGTGAAAGGGAGATCACCATTAATGACAATGATTCCCAAGGTACCCTAGTACATTCCAGTGAATGTGAATAGATGAGATGAGATTGAACATATGTGGAATCATATGATTAGATTTCAATGATGTAAACCTACTGTCGAATGTGAGGAGGCCTGTCGTTGAGGCATGCAGGTCCCAAAGTACTAACTAGTTTCTAAGTCTGATTCCCAGATAATGTGTTGAAGTCGAAAGGGATAGACTCATCGAGGGAGGGCCTTGATGTATCCCCCATCAATGACACAAAATGTATATAGAGATGTAATTGGTATATCAAAAGGACATGGACTGACACGGGTTTTGAGGCAAGATATTTGGGATGGCTGACTCTCGAGGTGGATACCTCCCTTGAACACTGAGGCACAACAACAAAACATGACATGAACCAAAATTATGCAGCGGATATTGTGACTTACGTCAAGTGACCCAAAGGAGTGAAAGGAACTCAAAGAATTGGCTCAGTGTAGAGGTTCAACGGATTATGATGCATGCAAATGACAAAGTGTCGTGTTCAAGGGCGACTCTAAAAATTGTTGGATAATGTTCTCAAGAGACTGCTTGTCTTGCTCCTTTCAATTTTTCCCCCATACAGATAGACGAGTACCTCTTTTTGATTTAATGAGCTCGAGGAGGATAACACATGCTCGATATAACTCACCTTTGGTAAGTTCCTCTTCCTTTGTTTAACGAATAGGAAGAAATAAGGGATTGGTCCCGTATGGGCCTATCGATGTGTGCTTTAATGAGTCCAAATACATAAAACTTGAAGGTTTTTCAGGATTATAGAGTTTGGAAAAACACTTAAAAGAGAACTCTCTCAGTTCCTTTTTTGTACAGTAGTCTAACGAGACCAAAAAAGAGATAAACTATCGCTCAAAAGATTCCCTTTCCAACCTTTTAACGAGCGTGAAAGGAAGCAAGATCACTCGAAAATATTTTCATATTTAGAGATTCTGAAAAGGGTTTAAAAATGACTCCAGGGGGGTTCCTTTTTCATGTGTTCGTGTATCCGTACAGGTCCGAAAAAGAGATAAAAGTTTACCCAGTTGCATTCTCATGTATTTACAAGCACGAGAAAGAACAAAGACTAAGCTCGGTATGCCCCCAGCTTGAAAGCTGGTGGCTTGACTCCAGAATGATCATCAAAGACTGGAGACATGCCCCCCAAGCTTCAATTCATTCACCGACTTTGATGTTGTAACCAATTTTTGTGCTAGATGGAGAAAAAGGATACAGGTGGATGAAATGAAGGTTCAAAAACGAGACCTAACGAAAGACTCGACTCGACATCTACGAGATCTGGTGAAAGACTCAACTTGAAGGGAGAGGTGATTGTTTCATTTTTTAATGAGCTTGACACAGGAAAATAACTATGCTCAAGGTTCTAGGTTCAATCCCCAGATTGTCGTTTCATTTTTTAACGAGCTTGCTACAAAGAAGAAAACTATGCTCAGAGCCTCTGTTTCATTTTTTAACGAGCTTGCCAAAGAGAAGAGAAACTATGCTCGTTGTCGCTTCTTGATCATGGCTTCCGAGAGGATAATGCTCTGGAAGGATACCATGTCAAGGGACAAAACTCGGTCATGGCTTCCAAGATATCTTCAATGGATGGAAGAGAATCACTCTAGAAGGAACACATGTCAAGGGTCATGATATAAAGGAGGATATCAGGCTCCAATAATCCTATCGAAGAGATCACCATGTCAACTACCGGATCCAAATCATCGGAAGTTGAGGTCATGGGAGACAACGCCACATAATTGACATGCATCGGGGGTGATACTATCTGCATATAAGAACCACTTAGGGAGGTAACCCAATCGGGGCCGATGAATGCAAGTTGATCAATAGTCACAATTCTTCCATCATGAGGGAAAGATATCACATGGAAAAGGGTGGATACAAGAGATTTCATAGCATAGACATAATCCCGCCCAAGGAGTAAAGAAAAATCCAAAGGGTCTCAGACTACCATGACATCGATAAAGATAGTTTTCCCTCCCAAAGTTAAAGAAAACTAAGGAAGGATCCCTAAAGGTTGACTAGTTCTTCTGTTAAAAGCTAACAGATTCTGTGTAACCGACGCAAGCTGCGGACAACCCAAAGCGTACCAAGCAATAGAAGACAAAATACTAACGGACACACCTTCATCTATCAGCGTTTGAGGAACGTACCGACCACAAACCTGTACTGTAATATGGAAAGGAATGTGGGAGGGAAGATGAGGTCTATTTAGCACACCCCAATCAAAAAGGAGGGCCTCATTACTTGGAGGGGCTTTCGCAAGAGAAAGAGGAATTTCTCCCAGTACAGTAGAGTCTGTATTAACGAGAAAAACATGGGCAGTATTGGGTTTACTCACTAGAAGGGGAGTAGGATCGACCGACGATTGGATCGGATCAACCAATGGTGGACTTGGATAGACCACTTTGGCACTCTTCAGAGGAAGAGTGGGACTGGCCGAGGAAGGGGATGGATCAGTCACTTTGAAATTCCTCAATCAAGGAATGGGATCGACTGATGGCGAGACTGGATCGACCACTTTGGCACTCTTCAGAGGAAGAGTGGGACTAACCGAGGAAGGGACTGGATCAGTCACTTGAGAACTCTTCAATGGAGGAACTAGATCGACCGATGGCGAAACTGGATCGACCACTTGAGTTTCATTCTCCAAGGGAAGAATGGGATCGATGGGTGGAAACAGATTGACTGCTTTGATGTCACTCTCTAACGGGAGAGCGGGATCGATCGAGGATGAAAATAGATCAACCACTTTGGTGTCACTCTTTTGATGAAGAGTGGGGTTGATCGGTGATGGAACTCGATCAGCTACTTGGGTTCGTGGTTCAATCAAGGAGGAAACTAGATTGACCACCTGATCAACTATACTAACTGGGGATGGAACCGAATTGATTAGTCCATCAACCAATGATTGGTTGGCGGAAAGATTACGATAACCTTTTGGAAGTTGAAGTTTTTCCAAAAGAGAAGAAGCCTCGTCCATGCGAGGACAAAGGTGAGAGTAATCATTACCTTTACATAACATGCAAGGGAACTTGACAGTTTTCTTCTTCTTACCAACTTGAATATCACTAGTTGACGGGGTATCATCGACATGACTGACAGAGGCCGATGACGTGGAGGATCACATTTCTAAGACCTGGGTAAGACCGTGGAAATCCCTCAGAAAGTGGTCACCCTTACAAAGACTGCAAGGGAATTTGGGTTTTGGATTCTTCATTTTAATCTTGTTAACCTCATCAACACACCCAATACTATTAAGAGTAACTAGTTTCTTAGAGCCAACATCTGATGTTGTTGGGGCCTTTTTCCTTTTCGAGTTCTTCTTCTTCTTCTCTTTCTGTTTCTTCTTCTTCTGATCAACCTGGCTACTTGCTTTAGAGGTTTCACGAGGCGAAGAAGGAGAAATGGAAGGAGACTTAATGGGTGAAGAAGGTGAAAATTCAACGTGAGGTTGATGTGTGGGTGGTGTATTGACATTCAAAGTATTAGGTGCAACTGAAACATTGGGAGGATTCGAGATCACCGGAGTGGGGAACAACCAAACTGGTAATCCGATAGTGAGTCCTGGAAGACTCAGTGTGGAAACATATGGAGGACCAAAGTTTCCAAATGAAGGAAAGGTATAAGGTTCCCCAGAAGAAGGGGTTCCTCCATTGGTACTCCCAGGATTCGATGCCATTAATACTGACTCGACCTAAGGTCCAATAAGTAAAACAAACAACACACGCTAAGAATCTAAGAAGTAAACAATCAAACAAACCTTCCTATGATGAAACCACTAGTTGGTGATGAAATCCAACATCGCAAGATCAAAATAGGAAAGGGAGGTGATAGAGCAGGTGGATCAGTTACGTTGGCGACCTTCTTAACAAACTTATGCCTTGGTGCAAGCTTCCACGCATTAATTGTGGATTTACCCTCCAAGGAGCCCGAGTGAGTTTGACCAACGTCTGTTCCAGGTACAGTGAAACTTCCCTTCACCGTCACCTTGTGTGAGACCCTAAAGATTATGGATACTAAGGTCACCAACTCATAGTCAGCCCCTGGGCAGGTACATTTGACAGTCCAATCGGAACATATGGGTAGGATAACAAGTCCGAAATCAACCTGAAAGGCTCCCACACATAATCGTGGGTATACCTTCCAGTGACCCCCAATATACGATCCGACCACTACAACCAGTTGAACCACAGAGGGATAATCTTTGTAACTCACCCGAATGTGACCTCGTGCATAACTCCTGTGTGAGAGGGGGATCCCAGGCAGACTAATACGACAATTGGATTTGACTCTCCCTACTGCAAGATACTAAGTTTGTTTGATAGCTTTGGAAAGTTATCCTTTCAACCTATTCCAAAGCCCTACACCTTAAACTAATGTAGGTTTGCTAACAAAGATGTAAAAATTCTGATAAATTTTAGTTAAGCGTTGATTTTAATGGTTGTTGTTTACTCAGAGGGTGTACGAGAGTGAAACTGATGGAATGATTACTCAATTCCCAAAAATATGCACGAAATATGATAAGCAATCATTTCTTTTCAATGAATACCTATTTAAGGGAAAGAGGAAGAGTCATTTTCACTATCAAACACTTGATAAGGAATGCCCTCAATCAATTTTGTTCTCAATCAAATCCAGTATGATGCTACAACATTTCAGAAACGCAAACGAATATGAAAACTAATCACTAAGATGTACTTTTGTCATTTTCATGCGAATGATAATCAATTCAATGCAAAATTTCTCCTGCCAACTACCCTTTCAGATCAAGGAGATTTGAACAAGAAAACGCAGATTTCGCACAAACAACACACCCTTTTTTTGCGATCAAACAAGAGAAATAAAACCAAAAACGCAAAATTAAGGAGAAAGAGATTGGATCAGATGACCTCAAAGAACCAAATGAGAAGAGTTACAAACTTCAGATGTCCTTCACTGGAGTTCCTGCTCAGTCGGATAGGAGAGAAGAAAGCAAGGGATTGATTTCAATCTCTCAACAACAAAAAATCAAAAAGAATGAAGAAGGGCATAAAATATGAGAAAAAATATTTTTACTTCTCAATATGAAGCATGTCAAAGGTCAAAGGAATAATGATTGAATCATAAGACAACTCAGCAAGTCAAAAAACAGGGTTTTTAACCTCAAAAATGCATTTTTTTAAAGAAATTTTGTGAAAAAAGGGGTTGGCACTCTGGTGTAAGGGACACCATGGCATTATAAATCTCTTTCCAACACTCTAAGGGAGCGTTGGTGCCCTTCTAACAAGGCAGGGGAGCGTTGGTGCCCAAAAACTCACAAAAATGTCCAAAAAACCCAAAAATTCAATCAAAAATTGACAATCAGGCTGAGTGAGATGGGATAAAGAGTCAATCAGCAAGTGAAATCATATAAATGGGATGAACAAGGTCTAAGAAAAAAAAAGTTAAGACAAGGCCTATGAGGAAAGACAAAACCAAGAAAATTATGATTCTCCCCAGTGGAGTCGCCAGTTTCTGTTGTAGGAAAATCTCCCTGCGGACAGGTAGATTGCCTCAAAGAGCTAGACCCTAACTCTAAGATATAAAGTGCTTAACATGGACACTGACTTCCTTTCAAATCTATACAAACTAACACATGAGAAGGGAGGAAAAAAGCAGTACCTTTTTATCGATGTTTGTCCCTGCACGCTCCAAATCGAGCTCCAAACTCTCACTCCTCGCTAAGTCCTGTAGACAAACAAAGTACGACCACTTCCTACTCTATTGATGTTAGCTTGAAAAAAGATCTATCTATCAATGATAGGTTCATGCGAAATCAGACACAAACTAGAAAGAAACAGGCCAAGCATGTCATATTAATGAGAATAACGACAACAATACTTACAATCGTAGATGCGAATGCGACAGCTTCGTCAAGTCCCCTTCATCCAACCCTTGCTCGAAATATCCACAACCTGGATGATAGCAGCTTCACTGATCACTCTCCTCTGACTGACTGTGTGTTTCCTATGATATCATAGGTTTCATTCTAGCAATTCTTCCCCCTTTTCACTATCATAGACCTTGCTTATATAGGTTAAGAGGAGCTTAACCTCTTGAGTTATCTTTAGAACAAGTTGAGGAATTCCCTCCTTGGATCAGGGATCTCCTAATGGAACCAAGAATTTGAATGAAATTGCCTTCTAAACTTGAGAGATCATCCCCTTATTCTCCTCAACGGGCCAACTACTGCCTCAGATTAGACAGCACTCCCTCAAAAGGGGCATCAGAGCACTATAGCACTCCCTAGGAAGCTTGAGGGAGGCGCCAGCACTCCAAGGATGGATAGAGCTCCTTCTGAAGGGAAGACAAGTGTTATAAGGCTCCCTGAGACCTTATAGAGGAGTGCCAAAGCTCCTAAGGCTGATGTAGGGGAGCACTTACCATCAAAACCTTTGTTTAAGATCTCTTCTCAGTTCATAAAAGTTCCTTGACTCTAATCAATCATTTTCCTCCTTCAAACCAAGTGTATGAGATGTCTTAGGTGCTTCCTTAGTGTCGTCATTATGGCAGTATGTTTGAACGACATTTGTGACACTTGTGAACAACTTGCGACACTTGCGAAAGTTGTAAGGAACATGCGACACTTACGACACTTATCAAAGTGAGCAATATTGAGGTGTAACAATGCACACAACTCGAGGCACAATCTGGCAGTTTATAAATATTTGATGATTTTTGGTTGAATCGTTCCCCCTGAGATGGATGTCCACATGTGTGCGCTGAGTGAAATCTACCACAATTGTTTCACATGTAAACACTGCTCTAGACAAAACCCATATACCATCATTTTGAGATTCATCTTTATCTGTACGAAAATCGAGGTGCAAATATGGTACCAGAATCCTGTAGAATGTTGGTACCAAACTAGCACAATCGGTACCATAATAACACAGTTGGTACCAGAATATGTGCAGAGTTGGTACCAGATCAGGAAGAGGTGGTATTTGATCACCGTAGTGTTGGTAATGTATCAAGCGGAGTACCGAAATAGAATAGTTGGTTGTTGCAGTATTGAACCAGTGGAAGTACCAGATGAATCCCGAAGATGAGTACTGGATGAGGTGATGTATGGTCATGAAGCTTCTTAAATTAATCAAAGTAATTAAAAATCATTTGAACATTAATTATTCAATTCTATCCATTAATAAACCACATAAATAATGAATAAATGAATATTACCTCATGTACTTCTAGAAGTAGCTAAAGGATGTAAGAATGAAGAGAATAGGTGGATTAGTCATGCATCTATTGAAAAATTGATCAATATATGGGACAAGATAAGACAATTGGAGGTGAAAAAAAATGAGGATCAACATTTCCCCCATGCCTTATCCATTGCATGTCCTCATGCAACAATGATATTCAAAATTTCAAAATTGATGGTACTACTCACTCAATCAAGCATTCCCTGAAGTTCCACCTTTCTTCAGCTCCTTTAGTTCTCTTTTAAGTAACCTTCTATACAATATAAACTTCCTAGCCTATGCTTCACACTTCTTACCCATGGAAAAATAATTATGATGGAAAAGTGGAGTCATGAGTAATAGATTAGATCTGTTAGTGATTTGATGTTAAGTCATATCCAATCTGTTGTGGATCATAATTAGGAGAAAGGGTTGGATGTGACTCTAATATGATTATAGGATAGTGGCCAAGAGTTTTCATAATGAATTTGACTAATAGGCACCTTGGCTAGATTTCCTTTAAAATAAAAGTGATATAAGCATAGTTTAGATCTCATTTGAAGAGAGGAACACATAAAATAATAAAAGTGATATACTGAGGGTCCCACTTTCATGCAAACCTATCTATCTTGAATATAGAACTCTTGGAGAAATTTCTATTTTTGGCACACTAGTTCAGTGGGAGTAACACTGGTTCAGTGGGAGTTAACTAACTAGTTCTATTTTAGACTTTCTAATCTTAGACCATCACTATTACGCATGCATTCCTAATTATAGGATGGCATTGCCTATATGAATGAAGATCACTCACTTATTGATTAGATCATAATATACATTAATTCTCATTCTTCATTGTGTATCTCTCTTCCTTTTCTTGATAATCTTTGTTTGTGTATGCTTTAGCTAGGTCTCCTATGCAAGTTTCCATGAAACACTGACATGGTATCAGAGCCAAGCGGCTTGGAGCAACCCATACAAGCTAGAGAAGATCGAAAAAGTGCTTGAGTAAACATAGTTTCCACAATCATCATGGCCTATCCCTATTGAAAGGTGTGACAATTGGAATCATCGCGGCATATCCATGTCGAAGGGTGTGACAATTGCTCTCAGACTTGGCATCGTCGCAGCCTATACACAGCCAAGGTATGACATTGTCACACTATGTTATTCATCTAGGGTGTGACGATTCATTTTTTCACAGTCATCACGATGTGTCCTTCACTAAGGGTGAAAAAATTTAGCATCATCGCACTTTACCCTTCTCTAGGGTGTGATAATTCAACAACCCTACAAAAATTGGTTTTCTATAGTAAAATTGTGATATCTCGAAATCTGCGGTCTGGGTCGGGCTAAAATTTTTACCAGAGATGTATATCATAGGGATGCTCATGCTCAGAAAAAATATCCAAAACACACATCATATTTTAGGATATATAGTTGTTCTATCATATCTATAGTTGTCATAGCACCATCAGTCATATCTCAGAATCCCCGATCTGGGTTTTCAATATCTTTTCAGAATCAATAGCAGGGATGGAGGTGATGCAACTTATTCAATCAAGTCTAGTGATACTACTCATGTCGTACAACTATTTTTAATGGAATCCGAAGGCTGCATTCCAACTCAAAATAAAAGGACTGTATAATTTGACGATGGCGACATAAACAAAACCTACATCAGCGCTTGAGAAGACCATATGGGAAAACCGTAAGGATGAGGCCATGGGACTAATTCTTGAGTTAATATCCAATGATATATGGTTTCATATTTCCACATGCAAGACTCCAAACGATATCTGGACCACCTTGGAAGGACTCTTTGGAAAGCAGGATGAGATGTGAGGTCATATGCTTGAGGTAGAGTTGAATACCTTAGACCGTAAAAGTTTTTATAATATACGTGATTTATTTACTAAATTTAAATATTTGATTTTGAGCTTGGGTGAATGTGGTATTGAAAAATCTACACAAGATAAACAACTTATTCTAACAATCTTGGCTAAGCTAGGACCATAATATGTTGTATATGTCTCCAATTTCCATTCTGGCAGATGTCTTTTGGGAACAAATTGGAAAATGACTACAATGGATCAGTTCATTGAGTCTCTCACATAAGAGTAGGAAAAACTCATTCATATGGGCCTAATCAAGGATCCCAAAGAACATGCACTCACCATGCATGATGGAAAAGGATCATCCAAACACAACAGAAAGGATAAACAGAACGAGAAGGAGGGATATTACAAACCCTTCAACGATTCTTCAGGTTCCAGAGACTCTTCAAATTCCAAGAAGAAGAAGAAGGGAAAGAAGTTCACTTACTACAATAAACCAAATCATGAAGAATCCACATGCATGAAGAAATAGATCGATCTTATGGCACATACACTTCAGCAGAACAACCTTGGAAACTTCATTCCAAAGGGATTCAACAAGAAGAAGGAAGAAGACCATGCTCCTAAGAAAGGTAATCATCATGCTCTAGTTGCAATCAATTCCTCATCTAATTCATGGATTATATATTCTGGTGCATCCCATCATATGGCAGCAAAAGAGGAAGTTTTCTCTTCCTTGCCTCTGTGTTGAAGACCCTCTGTTCTCATGGGGGATGATACTCCAGTAGCAGTAGTAGGAGAAGGGAGAGTGGAACTCCACAATGGAAGCTTTGAGAATGTTCTACATGTTCCAAAGATTTCTATCAATCTTCTCTTAGTTTATCAAATTACTCAGAAAGGTAAAAAGGTTGAATTTACATCAGATTCAGTTTCAGTAATTGACATGCATGACAATTCCATTATTTCAATTGGTGAGGTGGATCACAAGTCAAGGTTGTATAAATTCACTAAGTTTTTTGACAATGACTCATCTTTTCTACTTACACATAAGGAGAGTAATTTGCATGCACCTCTAGTGCAACATGCATATACTATTGTGCTTCCATCAGTTTCAGACATTAGAGATGATTCCATACACTCAGATTTTGTACATGGAAATAAGCAAGTAGTACAGCCAGATAAGAAGCCAGTGCTAAATCTTCAGCAGATGCCCAAGAAGGCACATACCACACTTCAGGCAGAAGGTATCCTTGCAGGGAATCCATTGGATTCGAGGAGGACTTGATATTAACATGAGGATCCTTCTCATGTATTTTCAGCTTCAGAACCTGTGAGGCCCATTCATTGCTATATGGTTCAATCTACTGATCCACATAACTACAATAGGATTGTGGGAAATCCATTATCGAAAGTAGCCATGCAGAAGGAGTATGACTCACTCCTAAAGCATCAGACTTCACATCTGGGTCCACATCCACCAGAAAGGAATATTTTCAAGTGCGTATGGGTTCACAGGATCAAGAGGTATAAGTCTAGACAGGTTTCCAAAGGACTTCATTAGATCCATAAATATTTCTACATCTTTACGAAGAATTTCAGTGAGAAGAAGTTTCAAAATTTGCGGGATCATCTTGCAATGAAGAACACAGTTGCCTATCAGCTTCCATTTTCTTCTTTTTATACATTATCTATCCTCATTTTTATTCAGTGTTCATTAGTTGCATTGTACATGATTACCTAATATGGCCTAGTATCCAAGACTAATTTTTTTACTCCATGGTGATTGTTGCGCCTCTTCCGTCACCTTAGTGAGAAAAATAGAGGTGCTTGCAAGCTCAGTTGGGTCTGCTGAGCAGGACAGCTGCAAGGAAAAGAGTTAGGGAAAGAAACAAAAACTACAATTAAGAATTAAACTAAGAAATGCAATAACAACTAAATTCATGAGCATAGGGACATAGAAACAAAAAGAACCATAAGACCCATGTCACCAATGTTGAGGCTGATCTATTA
>JZKD02S2347422.1:529078-544056 GCA_000966675.3 Picea glauca
TCTTGGACCCCCACTAGCTAGCTCTTCTTACAACAAAGAAAAATGGAAAATGATGAAAGAACTCTTTACAAATCCACTCAATGGGTGAGATGGATTGTCCAATGCAATGGTGCAAATATACTCTTGACAAGGATGGAGTCCTCAAGAGAATAGAGGCGGCATATCATTACTTTGAATTCCTTGAAAAATGAGGTGCATCCATGGCCTTTTTATAGAATTCTTTTGAGCTATTGTTTAACTGCTTTATAGTGTGAAAAGAGGTTAATTAGGGCATTTCTAGGTCTTTGACCAGCCATCCAGTCGAATCCAATCCAGATTTGAGGGTCAAATCAGCTTGGGAGCTGAACCATAAGTGGGTGGGAGGCCGACCACTCTCATAAATGCGTTTTTTAGTAGGTGTGCAGATTTTTGTGATAACAATCACGCATCGTGCACATGTGTGCAATTTTTGTGTTCTTGTTCCGCGCATGTGTGCACACACCCAGTGTCTTTCTAACACCCTTAAATTTTTCACTACTTTGTATAGTTTTTTGACCTTTTTATGAATTCCTTGGTATTAATTCAGGTCCATGGATGACTTCATCACTGTTTGATGATGCTCAGTTCTTGAAACCATGTGTGGACGAAATTTCAGTGATAACAGATGCCCCCTAATGGATGAGGTTAGGAGAATACGTATAGCTGAAATCCATCAATGTTTCTTCTACTGAGAATGTTGTTGTAAGAGAGAGAAATAGTGGGATCGTTGAGAGCGATCCATTGGAGGAAAAAAGGAACCGGTAGGACCTGACCTTCCATGAGGTGTGGAAAACAGAAAACTATGTACAAAAGAGGTGGGCATGCCCCATGCTTGTGTCATGTAACTCCAAAAAAAAGATGATTGAAATGTTGGTGTAGACAACTGCAGTACCCTCAGGAGTCATCATGATAAAGGCAGAAGACAATTCTACAGATGAACACACTCTTAATAGTAGGTAGTGATCGTGGTAATAAGGATCACCAATTATGTGGGTAGTGATAGCCCAGCCAAGTTCAGAGGTCTTCAGCAAATGAAAGAACTAACTGCAATAGTCGCAAAGTAAGACCCACCGTAACATGAGAAAGTGTTGGTGTCGAATGTTATGGGGGTCAACGACAACAGGGAGCAATGGTGTTTCACCCTATGTCATCCGAGATCTCTCAATGAGTGGATAATGAGAATCAAGATACCGTCGCCCTTCTGGAAAACTGTGTTGATGTCGACAAAAAAGGGGGATGCGACTCCTAGAAGAAAATGGCTTCATAAAATATACTAGGTGAGGTGAGGAAGTGGAGGAGGTACATGGACAAAATCAAGATGTGGGAAGACTCAAGACTGCCCTTGGTTGGAGTATGTGTGAGGTAAAAAGTGGTCACAACCGTTCAATGAGGTCGAGTGTCCGGGGAATGACAAGACCGGGGATAAGTTGTGCTAGAGACGGGACAAGGTGAACAAATTCAGAGGGCAGAGGTAAGTGGCCTGTGGGATACTCTAAAGATATGGACAATGCCAGCAAGGGTGGATGATAAGTAGTGCTCCAACCAAGGGTGACATGGGTTGCAGTTGGCCAAAAAGGGAAGTAGGTCACCCAAAGGTGACGACCAAAAGGTAAGGTAAAAAATAAAGGCGTTTGTACAATAAATAACGAATATTTGGGGGGAAGTGTACAAATATAGAAACGGGTGCCCCAGTGTGATATGGTGGGCCCGGGTAGGGCATAATTTGCTGGGAGAACTGATGAAGGGTGGGGGGGGCATGGGTGGGTCTCTGTATGAGGTAGGTGAAATGAAGGGAGATTTGCAGATGGGTAGGCGGAGTGTGGATGAGATGGAAGGATCATGATACTGCAGAGATGTAGCCCAACCATAGAACTGTGGAGAGATAATCTAGGAGTCCGTTGGGAAATATAGAAAAATGAGGAGAAGGAGTATGTGGTTGATTCGCGACATGATGTAAGACTATCAGGACTCCCATCCCTAAAGGGTTTTGAAAAGCAGCATGAGTGTCAGAAGTGCCAAAAGGTGCTATGAATTAGAGAACTCATGTGGGTAAGAATGCTACCGAGTGACAGTACCGAAGATGAAAATGGAGGTGTGGGTATTGCAAAGCTAGGAATTGGGATCCTAGAGAAAAATGTCATAGGGTGTGACTGGAAATGTAAGTGCGATACAGAGGGAAGGACTACATGCCAGTGTTGAGTATATACCTGAAGGAGTTGCTCCAATGGATGATGATCAAGTACCTGCACACATGAAAACCAAATACCTGACGTGAACAATATCTGAAGAGAATCGAAGATATGAGCATGTATTTGATAAGCATGAATATGCACATGCGTACCTGATCAGGGTATGAAAAATGGCGCCCCGGGGGCTCAAGATGAAAAGAGGCCCAGGGACTGTTGTGATGTAGATGATGGGATGTTGATCCTGTGGCTGAAGATGGATCGAGAAATGGACACCGTGGGCTCCCGGAATGGTGAGTGGAAGAAAAAAGGCCTATATATAGATATAGGGCCCACATTGCCACCTCATTTGTACTTGTTGCTATAGTGATTGGACGAGAAGCATTCAGAGGATATTGTGAGATTCGGGGAGGATGAGGCATCCGATTGAGGAGCCGGGAGCATTAGATTATTGGTCTGATCATCCTGCATAGAGTTAGGATTCCATTTTTTGGGCAGGGATTGTACGGAGGGCCGTACAGAGGTGTTTAGGGGGTATGGGCCCCACATGCATGGGCGATCCGGTAATAGGCACACACACGTGCGCGCTTGTCCACCGGATAGACGTGCATGGGAGCGCAGGTAAGGGAATTAAAGGTGTGCATGATGGGCGTGCATGTTGGTTGAACAGGCACGCACATGTGCGTGCCTGTCGGTTGAACAGGCGCACACATGTGCACGCCTGTCGGTTGAACAGGCGCACACATGTGCGCGCCTGTAGAGTGAACAAGCGCGCCTGAGAGCGCACCTGTGTAGTGATCAGGTGCGCACTCATGTGCGCCTATGTACTAAATAGGTGCACATATGTGCACACATGTGGGGTGTATAGGCATGCATGTGTGCGCACCTGTCGGGTGTACAGGCACGCATATGTGCGTGCCTGTGGGTGAAAAAACCGTGCCATGGAGGCAAGGTTGACGGGTATAAAACATGTCTTTTTGATGTGTTGGATTGTCCATGTGGTTGACTTAGGATATTTTTGTGTGGTGCAGGTGAGTTGTGTGCATGGTGCCGATTGGATGGCGAGAGAAGGATTGGTCCCAGCTGCGAGATGTCGTGGCTATTGAGGAGCCAGGCATGTGTGCGACTTTGGCAGCCTGTGGGCTGCTGAAGTTTTTTTTTTTTTTTTTTTATGAGTGCCCTTTGATACGAGCACAGGAGTATCTTCTGCAGTTTCTTATCTGGATGTGGAGTCCGGACCTGCACTGCTTCATAGTGTGGGGAGAGAAGATTCCCTTCACTACAATGGAGGATGTGTATTTTTTGACTGGGCTCCCATTTCGGGGAACGCCCCTGCCGACGGAGACGAAGCTACCTAGAGATATGCATCTAGTGATGGTGGGCTGGAGGTATTGTTCGGGGCTGAACTATATGTCTGACACAGTTGTGAGTATTGGGGTGATGGATTCCCTAGGACATTGTTGTATAGCAATGATGATTGTGAGAGTATATGGTTCACTGGCGACGCAGCAGATTAGCGGAGGCTAGTTGATGGTGATGGAGAGGGTGTTGGCTGGAAAGCATTTCGCCTGGGGGCTTACGCTGCAGGCTAGGATGGTGGGGCAGTTGGACCACTGTCGATCCACGGACATGGGAGAGTTTGCCTTCGGGTCCATCCTGGTGGCCTAGTTTCTGGAGAGGGTGTCGATGTTGCACCCTAGGATTCTATTGGGTGCGCCTGGGGCGCGAGAGCTGCGGTTGAGGTGGTGGTCGACCGTGTTGCTTTGCCATGGTGGTGGCGAGGGTGGCCACTTCTTCACTGCAAAGGCACCACAGGTATGGCAGCAGATTCCGTAGGTGATACTACAGTACCCCTATGCTGGGGTTGACTTCCGGGATGATCCGGACATGGTGCTACCTCCAAGGGAGGTGTTTGACTGCCGAGGTATGTAGATTGATGATGTTGATATGTATGTTTTTGTGTTTTTTGAGATAGCATGCCTTATGTATATGATATAGATGCTGATATTATATTTTGTTTGTTTTCATGTGCAGATTTGGCACCTCGCAGGCGCGAGGTGGAGTTGCAAAGAGTGGCGGCTCACCAAGAGCCGAAGAGACTGTCACGGGGAGAGAGACGTCGATGTGAGGAAGCCGCGGCGTGACCTACTGAGCTAGAGAGGGCAGCGAGGAGACGTCGGTTTGATGACCCTGGTGCTGGGCCATTACACGCTCCTCCGGCAGCTGCCAGAGTGGATTTTGAGGACATACGTCGTCGTCTGGAGTCGATGTTATAGGATGTTCCTGAGGGCATATGGTCTCACATCTAGGATGAGGCTTTCCTGGAGCAATGTGTGGGGGTGTCGCCGCCATGGCAGGCCATAGTACGACGAGCAACAGTGGCTACTGTGATGACGACTGGACGACTGTCATCAGGGAAGGAGGGGCCGGTAGGGGGTGGACCACCACCGCCTGGGGCAGGTGGTGGTGGGCCACCACCGCCTAAGGGAGGAGCAGGCGGTGGTGCTCTAGAGGCAGCGTGAGTGGTGCTCTTATGCATTGATGTATATATATATATATATATATATATATATTTGTATATAGGCTGGTGAGCCCAGTTTGTACCGAGGTGCTTCATTGGCCTACAGATAGTTGTATTTTTGTATGTAAACAGTTGGATGACACTATGGAACTTTTGATATATACACGAGTATACATTTTTTGAGATCTATGTGGTGTTTACATGTGTTTTGGTAATGTATTGATGATGTCTAATCTATATATATGATGACAGTTTGTGTTATATGTTTATGTATGTGTAGAGGTAGCTTGATGTGATATATGCCAGTCTAACACAATATTAGCTAGGTTATCCGTAATTTGATTCAATTGTATTGAAATATGTGTAAATGTAATGGAATCAAATGGTCAAGATAAAAGTCTAACCTGCAGGTATTTGCGAAAGAGGAAAGGATCATGGACGTGGTACACATTGTTGAGCTGGAGTACGACTAGTTGAGAGTTGAGGAAGACGCTAAGGTGACTAATACGATGATGTTAGGCATCGGCTAGGAGGCTAATCACGACGGTGTATTTGGCTTGGTTGTTGGTTGTTGAACCCAAACATATGCTGCTCGAATGGAGCCTTTCATGTGAGGGGGTGTAGAGAGCCCAAGTAGCCGAAGAGAGATTTTGTGTCCAACGGCTAGCGTCGTCGATGTAACCAATGTGATAGGCTGGTGGAGGAAGCATCTATCAATAGCACAAAGGATAGTTTAGACGTGAGGGAGGGAAAAAAGATTAAAAATGCTATAAAGAAAATAAACTAAAGTAGAATGACTACTTTTAAGCGTAAAATTTTTTGAGATACAACCCGTTGACAGGTTCTTTAAGAGAGAGGCCTTCAGGGGAGGCTAGGATGTATGTGCCTTTGGTGAGGAAATGTTGGATAATGTATGGGCCATGCCAGAGTGACTCAAATTTGTCATGGCCAAAGGTATCATGAGCAATATCATAAGCCAGGACGAGGTCACCTTCGTGAAATGAGCGAAGGTTGACATGGCGATCAAAGGTAGCCTTGGATCATTTTTTAGTTGCCTCGTTGTTCTGTAAGGAAGATCGACGATCTTCATCCAGAGACTCCAAGTTTAGCAAGAACTGCTCCATTGGAGCAGTGTCGGGTAATAGCTCAATTGTGGTGTGTAAGGTGGGAATTTCGCACTCGATGGAAAGAGTGGCATCAACCCCATGAACTAGATGAAATGGTGTGAAACCAGTAGCTATTTTCACAGCCGTACGATAATCCCATAGCGCAGAAAATAACATATGATGCCAATTGGTTTTATGTTTATTAACTGTGCGTTGTAACATGGTCTTGAAGACTTTGTTAACTTTCTCGACCTATCCATTTGACTGAGGGTAATATGGTGAGGCAAAATCGTGAGAGAATCCTAACCGAGATGAGAGTCTGACGAAGATCTCATTCTCAAAGTGTTTCCCATGATTGGAAACGAGTTGGAGGGGTACTCCAAAGCAGGATATGACGTGGTTAAAGAAAAAACACGCCGCAGTGTCAGCAGTGTTGTTTAAGGTGGGCATAGCTTCTGTCCATTTGGTGAAGTAATCAACGGTGACAATGATGTATTTGTGACCATTGCTGGAGGGGGGATTACAAGTCATGAAGTCAATGCCCCATTTACAAAAAGGGCCGACAGTAATGACACGGTGAAGAAGAGCGGGGGGAGCTAGGGCTTTATTGGTGTAGAGATGACATTGCTCACATCGTTTCACGGCGTGAATCCAATCGTGAAACAAGGTAGGCCAAAAGTAATCGGCTCAGATAATCTTCTGAGAGGTGGATATGCCTGATAGATGGCCCCCACATGCACCGTTGTGGCAGTCATTTAAAATTCCATCAGCTTCATCAATAGTCAAGCATCGCCGAAGAATGGTGTCGACTCCCCGTCGGTATAGTATGTCTCCGATGAGGAGGTAGCGGGGGGCCTGATGTCGAATATGATGATGATAATATCCTGAAAGGTGGTTACCGAACTTTTGAGTTCGGAGGTAGACGAGGAGGTCCCCGTACCAAGGATCATCCGAAGTGATGTAAAAGAGATGTTCGTCGGGAAAGTCGGTGTTGACGGGGGTACTGGTGGTGTCAAAGGGGAGGGCCATGACAAGTTCAGCGAGAATGAGGGCCTTCTTACTCTTAGGTGTTGAGAGCTCGAGGTCGTACTCCTGAAGGATAATGATCCATCGAGCAAATTTGTGTTTTACATGCCGACAACTGAGCATGTATTGCATAGGGTTGGAATCTGCGAGAACTTTTGTTGTTCAAAGCAGAATGTAGTGGCGTAGTTTCTGGACTACGAGGACGACTTCTAGAGAAAGTTTCTCTTCGTGTTTATACTTCAAGGGTGGCCCTGAGAGGTGTTTACTAACGTAATAAATGACATGCTCACAATTTTCATCACCTAGATGGACGAGAACTCCCACTACTTATACAATTGATGCTGATACGTAGAGGATATAGTCGTGATTGTAGGCAAGTGCACTAATTAAAGGTGCGTTCAAGAGGGTGGTTTTAAGATTGTCAAATGAGTTTTGGGCATGGTCGTCCCAGTGGAATGGGATGTCGTGACATAGTAAGCGAAGGAAACTGTGTGTGCATATGGAATAATTTGGGACAAAGCGTCGAAGAAGGTTAGCTTTACCTTGTAAGCTCTGAAGTTGACGTAAATTTCGGGGAGGTGGAATTTCGGTGATCGCTTAGAATTTGAGGGGGTCTACAGTAATACTGCTTTGGGAAACAATAAAGTTGAGGAGGCACCCTGTGGTGACACAGAACATGCACTTGAAAGGATTCAAGTGGATGTCGTACTGACAACACCATTGAAAGATGATTCATAAATTATCGAGATGCTAGGTGCATTTCTTGGATCGAGCTGTGAGGTCGTCCAAGTAGGCGAGGATGATATGTGCCAGATCGTGAAATATGTATTTCATGGCCCACTGGAAAGTTACGTCGGCATTCTTTAAGCCAAAATGCATGACACAATATGAAAAAGTACCCCACGGGGTAGTGAATGCGGTTTTATACTGATCGGCTAGGTGGATTTGAATTTGATTATAACCAGAGAATCTGTCCATAAAGGAGAGAGTCTCATGGTCGACGCAGTCATCGATAATTTGATCGATGAAAGGCATTGGAAAGTTGTCTTTAGGACATGGGTGATTGAGATCATGAAAGTCTATGCAAACATGGATAGTGCCCTGTTTTTTGTTAACGGGTACAGGGTTGGAAACCCATGAGGTATAGGCGATGGGGTAAATGAACCTGGCAGTGCGTAATTTGTCAATTTCATCTTTGATAGCTGTGGCTTTGGATGGGTGTAGCGGTCGTTGTTTTTGACGAAATGGTGTAATGTCGGGCCAGGTGTCGATGCAATGTTCGATGATGGAGGGATCGAGGCCAGGCATTTTCGTTGTACGACCAGGAAAAAATATCCCGATATTCTTGGAATAGGGCTTTATATGCGGTGATTTCCTGAAGAGTGCAAGCAGCTCCAATAGTGATTTCCTCGATGATGCCATTTTTAATGGAAATGTCGATTTTAATGGTTGGGGAAATGTTGGCCATGTTTCCTTCTTCAAAAGCATCAGGGGTAGGAATGGGGTTTTTGAACCAGTCGATAGGCCCTGATGGGATAAAATCCTTGGTTTCGACCGCATAAATGGGGTTTTGGTTAGGACGCATGGAGGCTTCCTGTGGAGAGAAGAGTGCGTGGTGGTGTAGCACATCCCAGGGGAGTTCTGGGTGGTTTAACTCTTCGAGGATTTCTTCGTCGCATTGGTAGTTACGGGAATACAAGTGGTCTTGAGTAGTTATATCAGAGATGATGGTTGTGTGGTTGCCCCCTGGTGAAGAAGCAGGTGGAACAATGTTAGGAGATGGTGAGGGTTCACTTGACATAAACCATATATTAAAGTACTAAGGGGTACCCGTGGTAGTTGGGTGTAAAATGTCCATAGGGGAATGAGCGGGAGAGTTGGGGGGATTGGGGTGTGTATCCTCAAATAAGTCGTTTAAGAACCAGGGAGGTGTTGGAAGGGCCTCGGGTTCAGGAGAAATGACATGAAGATCTTCTAGTAATGAGGTAATGTCAATTATCACCTCTGTGGGTTGTGGAAGCAGGGTCAATTGGCATTGCATGTATTCAAGGATCATAGGACACTGGTATGTAAAATGAGCTAATGAATCACAAAGAAATCAAGGGCGTCTCATATGTTCATTGACTAAAGTGGTGACATACCGGATGTCAGTGATATTGGTGGAGGAGGATGTAGCAGGACTGGGGTTGCTCTGGAATTTCTGGCATACTGCGGCTAATGTCTGCCGAAAGCGTGGAAGTACTGGGAAATGGTGGGTATAAAGGCCATATTTTGAACATATAGCACAAGCATATTTGGTCTGCAACCCTTTACTATTGGAAGGGGGGGTGGTAGTGGTAGGACTGGTTGTAGTGGTGAGTGTTGGGGGAGTGTGATTGAGTGGAATCAAATTTCATAACTCTGGTAGAGATGGGCAGTTGTTGGTTGGGTGTCCCTCTTTCTCACATAGTGTGCAAGGTGGTGGGATGCATGGAGGAAGTGGAGTTGTGGGCTCCTTCTTCTTTCTCCTTCCCGCAGCTGTGGCAGGAGGGTTAATGAGTGGGGGTGTGGTTGGAGTAAGAATGGGAATCGTCATGGGGATTCCTTCTTTTTTGGGGGGAAGGGATGGTCGGGGGACCATCTCTGGTGGGATTAAATACCAAACTGGTATTTCTAACACCATATTAGGTAGGGTGAGCATTGCGGCTACCCGAAAAGCTTCGATCCCTGGTGGAGGGTAAAAGAAGGGAATTTGAGTGATGGCTTGGGGAACTGTCTCCCAAACTAGGATGTGTCCTTGGGGAGAGGTGGAATTGTGGACTGGTGGGGTAGATGAGTGTGCAAGAGGTTCTTGAGGGGGGGGTTCTGCGACAAGTGGGACGTCAGATATGATGGAAGCCTCTGTAGGAGGAAGGGTATCCTCTGTGTGAGTTTCATTAGATGATATGACACATACTTGATTGGAAGGATGAAGGAGTGGTGGTGCTCCATGGTATGTTCCTAAAAAGGATGGATCTTTAAAAATCCCAGGACCCATCTCGACTAGTGGATATGCATAGTGGCTTGTGTGGATGAGAGGAAGAATGTTATCGATGTTGGTAGATGGATTAGGCTCATAATGTGAGACTTGGTCAATAGTAATGATCTTCCCATTGTGGGGGGACATCATTGTCCGAAAGATGGAAGATGCCACTACCTTCATAGCGTACATGTAGCTACGACCGAATAGGATATTATAATTGAGTGGGGCGTCAATAACTTCGATATCGATAAGAATAGTCTTGCCCCCTAGTTCGACGGGGACATTTTGGAAGATCCCTTCAGGAGACGATGGTCGCCTGTCATAAGCTCATAAAGTTATGGCAGAGGGTATGAGTTCGAACGAACCAAGCTTCCGCCATACCGTTTTGGACATAATGCATGTAGATGCACCTTCATCGATGATACACCGATGAACTGTGATGTTCTGTATTTTTACTGGTATTTGAAAAGCGATCAAGGCGGGAAGATGAGGTTCTCTGTTGTCAAGATCAAAGGTAATGAGTCGGGTATCTGCGGGGTCGACTGCCGCCAAGGTGGAAAGTAATGATTTCCGCTGAGTAGGACAAGTCTGGAGGACTTCCAAAACTGACATGGCAGCCAGGGATTGTGCTAAGTCGTAAACCAAACTATAGTTATGAGCTACCCTAGCCTATGGGTTATGGACATTCCTACGCAATGGGATGTGAGGGATGTGAAGAGGTGGCTCGACGGTAGGGAAAGGAATCACCAACGGGGGTCCCATCGGGGTAGGGTTTGTCTCTGGAGGGATGGGAGGAGATTCAGCGGGTGCATGATACTGACGATTACATGTTTGCAGAAGGATTTCTTCCTCACTAGTGAGGAGAATTGTGTGATCTACTGGATTGTTAGGGTTGAGGTATTGTCCCACCTGAGGTGGGGGATGTTGTGTGTCCTGTTGGGTGTTTATCATACCTTGATGTGGAATAGGATTTTGCAGCACAGCAGGAGGGGGTTGTTGCACATATTATTGTGGTGCCTGTTGAGGGGCAGGCGGTGTTGGTGAATGGGGAAGACTACCAGAGTCTTTCAACCGTTTGAAATCAGCGATTTGGGGGCAATGATGAGTGTAATGGCCGAACTCACCACAAAGGCAACAAGAGAAGTTGGTTTTAACATTATTGTTATTTCTCCCTTGGCGTTTATTATTATTGCCCCCCTGGGGGTTTTGATGCCCTTGGTTCTGGTTTCCCCCAGTGGATTGGTGTTGTTGGGGTTGATTCCCGCCTTGACCTGGGTTGTTGTTATTCTTGTTTTTTCCTTTCTTCTTGGCATTTTTCGACGGATGGGTTGGATTGGCCGTATTCAACTGTTCAAAATTTTGGTATTGTTGAACGACAGAGGGTTGAACAAAATTCACCCCCGCATGAGAATGGAGGGGAGCCATGGGTTGTGGAGGACCAGGAAATGGGAAGTATGGATTCTATGGTGGTAACAATCCATAAGGTACATAGGAAGGCATAGTGCTTTCACTAGTACTATAAGATGAGGTAGAGGGGGTACCAGAGTTTGTTTGAATAGGTGGATGTATGGGGGGTGCCAGTGGTGGTCCACTGATGGGTGGAGGTATCACAACAGGGTAAGTTTGTTGATAAGGGGGGGGAGGAAAATAAGAAGTACCCCCATATGCCGGTGGGTATTGAGGTGTTCCATACATCGGTGGTGGTTGGGGTTGTGGACTGTGGTGAGTGGTGGTACCAATCAGTCAGTCTACTGAGTGAGACATCCCCGGTTTGTCTTGGCCAAATGGCATAGGTTTGAGAAGATCAAGAAGTACAGTGTATAAGTACCCTGACTATGCATAGATGAGGCCATATTGTTGGGCCTTACTGATGGATTCCTCTTCAGATTGAGGGAAGGTGGAAGCTATATCCTTACCGAGGAGAGACACAAGTGATCTAAGAAACCAGTCGAGACACTATTTCTTGGTGGTTTATGCTTTGCACAAACTACGTCGCCTATGCCACTCGTGAATGTGGTTAGTGATATGTGTGGCTGAGGTTTGTTTGAAATTAGAAAGTAGTTCTAGACCATTGTCATGGCAGATGGGTAATTGGAAGAAGGTCAAGAATTCTTTGGCCAATGACTCAAAAGTGGCGTGGGACCCTGATTTTTATTCTACATACCATTTGGCCGATGGGCCAGTGAGTGTGCGTTGAAATAATCACAGTCTGATGGAATCATCCATAATGCTATTGGAGGAGCACCATAGGTGAAAGGTCATGACATGGTTGGCAGGGTCATCAGTTACCTTTCCTTCAAACTTTGGTATGTCCGAAGGTAGTTTGGTGGGCATTGTAGGCCATGTGGGGTCATGTAATATAGGATCATTGGTGAGTTTGTTGAGATCTGGTATGTTGAGAGAGGCCAAATATGGCATCTGTAGTGGGGGGGAGGATTAGCTTCGGCCATGGTGTGAGTGTGTTGTGAACCTGACCCTTGAGGGGGGCTAGGTGGGTTGGTGCTTCCTCCTTGAGAGGAAGTAGGTCCCCCGCTTCCATGCAATGGAGAGTGAGTGAACAGATGACCTTGGGAAGTGGACCCAAGTAATGTAGAACCAAGCAAAGTTGATCCTAAAACAGTAGCACTCATAGGAGTGTGAGAAGGAGGTGTCTATGAGTGGGAAAGACCAGACACTCCCCCTAAGATAGGAGGGAGGTTTAGTAGGCATCGTGAACAACGGGGGTTCTGTGGTTCCGCTATGATGTCTGACTAGCTGCGTGAATGTGTGCAAAGAGTGGTGAGAGTAATATAGAAACAAGAGCCTTTGCGTTGAATGTTTTCACAATATATATATATCCAAATCAAGTTGTAATCATATGTGCATCATACATAAAATGTTTTTTGAAAAAGAAACATATATATGTGGGTAAGTGGGTTTTATCCACGTGGGGAATAAAAAGAAAGAAAATGCTCGTGTCCTAGAAGACGTAACATCCTTCCTCTCAAATAGCACTGTACCTTCCAATAGTACTCAACAGTGGGGTCTGAAGTCACTGGAAGAGAAACTAGTGAAGGATTAAATAATTGGTTATAATGAGGGGTAAAGGGGCATATCTCGAAAGAGATAGCGATATTTCCCAATAGCCACACAAAATTCAATCAAGGTGCAATTGCAGCCCACAATTTCCACCTGGGTAGATGTCCTAAAATTTGGTCACTAGGTACCTCGGTCAAAGTGCGGCATTTAGATTTTCGGCCTAAGAAATGGGTCACGGGCTGGATCCCATCCAAGTGGTGGGTGCCTCAAGGGGGGATGCATAGAAAAATTGAAACTTGGCCTTCAACCCTTCACAGGTATCTCCCTGCCTTATGGTATTAGGAAAACTTGACTTGGAGGATTTTTAGTTCCCTATTTGACAACTTCTATGGTTTTGACAATGTGAGAACCAGATAATGGGGAGTTATTTGGATGCCTATCCCCGAAATACTACCTAGACTAAAAATTTCTTTTGGCACCTCCTGTGGAGGAAAACTTAGTGAGTTTTTAGAAATATTTTATATGTACTTGTTTTGGGAGGTTGGGGGTGTAAACCAACCTCGTTGATTAAAAATGGGAGTGGATAGTTTCGTCAAGAAAAGGGTGGGGTTTTTTTGGAATCCCTTTGGAGGAAACTTACTTTTACCTCCACGTTTCAAGAAGAAGCTATGTGAGTGATAAGTGACTTTTGTGTGTGAGTGAAAGCGTGCCAATTTTTAGTGAATTAGATGTCACCTTGCTGCATGTGGACTTCGCGTGGTCCTTACAAGTGTTTGATTACCTAATTAACTAAGTGCCTTTGGTACAACCTTGTGTAATTCAAAAGTCCCTAGGAAGCTAGCATGTGGACATGTGGGTCCGTTACTATCCCTTTAACTCCCTTTTGTGATGTAATCTAATAAAAGCTTTGAAACTATCCTAGATTGATCATGTGGGCATGTATGGGCCCGTTACAAAACCTTTAAACTTCCCTAGCGATTTGATCTAAGAAAACAAAATTCAAACACTATCATATCTTTGTAGCATGTGGGCATGTATGGGCCCGTTACAATATTAAGATGTGTTTGAAAAAGTAAACTAAGAGGAATCCCAAGAAGGGTTGTTGTCCTATCCTAAAGGTTTTAATGTTCTTAAGGGAGATGAAATCATTTCACAATCTTTTTCTGGTTCTCAAGATCGCTTGGAGGCACGAGAGAAGAGCATACTAAGCAGTTTTTATTCAACTTCTAGTCCTAATGCAAGTTAAATGTGATTAAAAATGATTTCCAACTTATCTTGTGGGTCAAAACAATCCATCCATGTGGAAAAAAGCAAAGAAGGGAAATTGATTTTATCCTCTTAAGTGCCTATGTGTTTTTGACTAACCCCTTTATATGATGAGGGGACATAGTGTGGTGCAGCTTTAAAACATGCTTGAAATAATTTTTAAGAAGGCAAATGGCCTTCCCCACATCTCAACAACTTTACAATGTGAATTTTTTCACAGATGTGCGGGTCTCAGTGGAGACAGAAGCGCACAGAGCGCATGTGCGCGAATAGAGACAATCAACAGGCGCACGTGCGTAGAACAGAACTATGAATCAGGCGCATGTGCCCACGGTGGATGTCTATGGGCCTAAAAACCCACGCATATATGACACACGGCCGAGAATGAAAAATATGAATGGATTTCTCTCAATTCAACTTGGACTCGGCTGAGTGGTAGGTCGGCTTAGGCTGGTTAGTGTACCTGCAAGTTAAACAAACTAAAATAAGAGCAAGAAAAACCCAAATGGGGTAGGAAATTGATACCTTTCCCCAGCGGAGTCGCCAATCTGTTGCACCTCTTCCATCACCTTAGTGAGCAAAATAGAGGTGCTTGCAAGCTCAGTTGGGTCTGCTGAGCAGGACAACATAAGACCCATGTCACCAATGTTGTGGATGATCTATTAGTGAAAAAATACACCAAGAAGAAAGGGGACTATGAGTCCCTTCTTCCTCCAAGGGAGGGCTCTTGGACCCCCACTAGCTAGCTCTTCTTACAACAAAGAAAAATGGAAAATGATGAAAGAACTCTTTACAAATCCACTCAATGGGTGAGATGGATTGTCCAATGCAATGGT
>JZKD02S2347422.1:554456-571778 GCA_000966675.3 Picea glauca
AAAGGAGGTTTCCCCCTTGAAGAGGCTTATTATCTGAAATTATCTCTTTTTCAAGGCGTTGAGTACTTTTTCTGAGGTTTTTCTATGTTATATTGATATTTGGTTCTTAACAACCGATGGGCCCTTGCCGATGCCAATGGGGCATCTTAGAGGGAACTCACAGAATAATAAACTTTAAAGAACACATGGAGTCAGTGAACTTAATTTCATATTAATTCTTTATCAATTTTACAAAGATAATATGTTCAGAAATCCAATCTGCGGCATAACAATTCCTCTCTTTGGCTTAGAGCCATAACTCAATTTATATACTTTTTACATTACAAATTTGGCTCTAGACAATCCAATCGATGAAAAATCAAATCAAAATCATTTTCCATCAATGGAGGTTGAGTATAACCATTATCTAATCAATGAAATTCATTTTCGACAAATCTCGGCATGATCCTAGAATTTCTTTAAAATTGGCAATTTAGGCAAATTGGCCTCAAAGAACCCTTCATATATTCCAGGTAGTAGATGATTTTTCCAAACCATTTTTGGGTTTTCAATCTAGATAGGTTCTAGACAAACCCATTTGGCTATTTTGAAATATCATCTCCCATTCGCACACAACTCGAGGTACAATTTGGCAGATTAGAAATATTTGATGATTTTTGGCTAAATCGTTCTTGCTGAGCTGGAGGTCCACACATGTGATCTAGGTGAATTATGCCTCATGTGTCCGCATGTAAATTCTTCTCTGGACAGATCTCATATCCCATAATTTTGAGATTCATCTTTATCTGCATGGGAATCGAGGTGCAAATCTGGTATCGAAATCTTGTAAGATGTTGGTACCGGACTAGCACAGTTGGTACCAGACTAGCACAGTTGGTACCGGAATAGGAAAAGATTTGGTACCAGATCAGGCAGAGGTGGTATCATATCACCGCAGTGTTGGTACCAGATCAGGCGAAGTACCAGAATAGTACAATTGGTTGTTGCAGTATCGGACTAGCGAAAGTACCAGATGAATCCCAAAGATGAGTACCAGATGAGGTGATGCCTAGTCATGAAGATGCTTAAATTAATCAAAGTAATTAGAAATAATTTGAACATTAATTATTAAATTCTAACCATTAATAAACGACATAAATCGTGAATCAATGAATATTACCTCATGTACTCTTAGAAGTAGCTAAGGGATGTAACAATGAAGAGAATAGGTGGATTAGTCATGTATCTATGTAAAAATTGATCAAAATATGGGACAAGATAATACAATTGGAGGTGACAAAAATGAGGCTCAACAACATTCTGATTAGGAAATATGTATAGGTTTAGGGCAGATTGATTGCAGATTCCTTTTTATTTTTATCTTTTCTTTTGCTTGGTATTTTCCTGTAATAAAGTTGTGTTCTGTAAAGCATTGGTCGACCTTAATAAATATGGTGTATAAAAACTATGCTCCTAACTTACTCTTTGGTGCAACATAAGAAATGCTCGACAATTACAAAATGAGGATCTATATCTTGTATTTTCAAAACAAACAACCTTGTTAAGTGATGAAGGATCTACCTGGTGGTCTGGTAAATCCCAAAGAGAAAGATGGCAAGTTGGAAAGGATCACATGTACCTCTAGACAGAGCTAGGAAGAATTTCACCTTAACCATTTCATCTTGCAGATAACATAAGTCGTCCTCTCCAACTCACTTAGGGAATTTCAACCGGAAATAAATAAATTATATTAAATGAGTACAAAGTCGAAGAGGGTATGCAGATAACTTCGCTGAGGCTATGGATGTTTGCTAGCAGCAGAGCAAGGTATGTGACGTTGGGGTGACTCTGTCGGGGTTATGGTCGCTCGCTGGAAGTGGAGAAACACCATAGCGAGGGAATACTGATAACTAAAATGGCCTCAAGCTAGTGAGTGCCTTACCCGACTCTTGTCAAAGAGGGGCATGGGTCACAATCAAGAGGATCGAAGGTGGGATAAGGGATGAACTCCATATGTGGATCCAAATTCAGTAACCTGGGAAATTGTACATGCATGAATAATAAATACTCTGATAAAATAAAAGCCAGTTAATTTCTCAACTAGATTATGCACAAGCTAAGCCCGAAGGAAGGAGCAGAGATTTTTCTTTCGCCCAGAGAATCGCCATTTGTTGAGCGCTCAATACACCCTAAAAGATTTTATGAATTTATTTTTTCTCTTTTGGGTACCACTTGTTTTATTTTGTTATTCTTTTTGAATTGAGTCCATTGAATAGAGATTGCTAAGTTTGTTTCCATGTCTCATCATCGATCAAGTTGGATTTATTTGGACCTGTCAAAGTGAAACCTTTGTATCTAAAAACGAAATTGGCATTTTAACTAAGAATTCGCAGCTAAAATTATGACCCACGTGCTTATGTTTGGCATCAACAAAATCTGAGCAGTAAAATGACCACATAGTAACAATAATCATCAATCACTGATGTATCATTGACATCGGTAAAAAACGAAGTAGATATGTGTTGGTTGTTTGCATAGAAGATTCAGGAAATGGTCGATATTCCATCGACGTCGGTGAAATATGAGAGGGATAAACATTGACATGGGCCATGAAAAACCTCCAATAACCAATTACTGATGTGTTTGTTCAGGGTCAGTGAAATCTCAAAAGATTTAAATCATGGAAAATTTTCGCATTGACACATCAGGGTAAGACCTATTTGTTAAAACACTTATCTAACGAAAATCCCTGATTCTAAATAACACTCTTAAACGAAGAAGCCAATCTCAAATGTCACGTGTCTTTTCCGCATAGGAATTTCACATGACTTAGTTTCATCCTGAGTCACCTTAGGTTTCCCCGTGTCCTAGTCACACTTCCAGGTCAAAATTTCCACACCAGTGTTGTACGACAATATGGATCGGCATCGGAGTTTTTTCCAAGAGATTTCAATGAACATTGTCTAAAGAAAAGCGTCGACTCCTGATCCAACCGTTTAAATTAGCGGAATGGTGGGATGTTTTCAACACAAAATAGGATCAGATTCTTCCATTTAATAGGCCAATTAATGTTTCTCTTTGCATATGTTTGTAACACCCCGAGTTTCGAACCCTTAATATAAATAATGTATTGTTACATTGTTGAGAGTCCATAGTGCCCAAACAATTATTAAAAGGCCAGTGTGCCAAATAAATGTAATGTTTTGATCATTATTAATAATACAGACATCACTAGTTGCAAGACAGACAGGGACTAGAGTTATAGGGGGATTTGATTCCACAAGAGAGGGGGCTTGAGGGGATACATGTTTATTTCCTATTTTAATTATTCTTTAGTCTAAGAGGGTGGATCAGTTACGTGGGATTCTTGGGGAAGGCCAAGAGGTTCTTGATTCCACACAGATTACTTAAACCCTCCTTTGGTATGATGAGGGGTTCGATTGATAGCTCATTCACTCCTTCATTCACTTTCTCACTCGTTCATTCTTTCCATCCTTACCTATCACTCATGGATCCATCCTCACCCGCGTCTTGATTTTGGAAAGGGAAACAAACTGTTGAATATTAGCCACAATATTGTTGGGTGTAGTGGTCGTTGGTGTGATCCAGCCATCACTTGAGGCCTGCATGTATGATATGCGTTGGCCTTTGTCCATCCTTTTTCACAGTTGCAAGTCTTGAGAGTTAAAGCATCGATATTCTAGACCAGTTGCATTGTAGCCCAGAATAAGGAGAAGGAATTCTTGAGGGACTTCATGGTAGAGAAGGGTGGAGGTCCATTATCTTGGGTGGTGCAAGCGGGGTAGAAGAGAGTTGTGTACTAGGATTTTTGTGAGTGTTGGGAAATCCTATGAGAGCTTGAGTGATGACTGGTTTGGGAAGCTAAGTAACACTCTAGAACCGTCCTTGTGGATTCATAGCCCTGGCACGGGGGTGACACTACTATTGAGTTTTGGGAACAGTAGCATATACGGTTGGGTGGAACTTCCTTGGTCTGTATCTAGTTGGTTTCTTCTTTTATAAAGATAAGTGCTCTTTGTTATGGTATTATCTACCTGTATATGAATGTATTTTGTTTTGTATTTATTTATCATTGATTACATCATTAGAATATGAATGCTTGATGGTTATTGTTGTGCATGTGGTTAAATCCTTTTCTTTTATGCATCCTTATTAATTTAAAAAGGTATCAGTAAGATAAAGAAGTCCCAGGGTGGGCTTGAAGGTGGCATACCCCGACCTATGGGTAGTTGGGTATGTTATAGTTTAGTATCAGAGCTTCTGGTTAAAACACCGAGATGGTATGGGTTGTGTCTGTTGGTCAGAGTCTTGTGATTGAGATCCAATTCCGACCATGAAATTGAAAATATTAGGAGGAATGGCATTGCAGAGTCTACGCAGGAGCTAGAACGTCAAATGCCCTTTGTGAGGGTTCGAAGTTTCGTGACCATCTCCTTCGAATTCGGGAGTGATCGCCATTGTGGTATCAAGAGAGATCCGGGATTTTTGGATCGAAGGGTAGGTCAAAAAGGGTCGTCTGATGAAAGTGAAGAAAAGGTTAAGTGACAACCCTGAGATCCCATTGGAGAGAGATATTGATGGCCAAGAGGCATTGCAAGGGCCCAATTTTCATGGGAGTTAATTCCCCAAGGCGGTCCCACAATCCAAACCATGATTTCACCGAGGGGTTACATGTCAGCGTCGAAAGAATTGTGGGGAGAAAGGTAGGTTACTCCAAACCACTGATGCGTGCCCCTGCAAATTGAAAGTCATTTAGTGATGTGACATGATAGTGCTCGAATCATTGAAACTTTGAAGAGCCGAAGTAGATCCAGACCGTTGATCGAGGTGGATGCGTGGAAGGAGATCCTGCACTCTGGTGGAGAACCACTTTAGAAGAAAGAAAGATGTGAAAAGATAGATATCCCGAAGGCCCAAATCCTGGATTTCATCTGGACCATCCATCAACAAGGGCACGTGACACCATATCTCTCACTTTGGAGACTTACTACTCTAGAAGGTTATGCAAAGTGAAGTACTAGGGAAAGAATTACCCGAAGTCCCGAAGTAATTGAGGACTATTGATCTCAAATAAACAAGAGTCATTGATCTATGCGGCAGTATCTCCTAAAGTCCTAAATTCTGGGGTTAATACAGACCATCCAATAAGGGAGACACATGTCAGAATATTGGCCAGTTCAGGAATTCAGAGTTCGAGAGAATTGGAAGTTTTCTAGTGTGGAAACTCCCGAAGCCCGAAGTCTCGAAGTCCGAAGAGCCAAAGTGGTGGGGCACAATGATGTCACTTGGAGGTGATGTGGACCCCAAAATTCTGAAGTGATGTGGCTTTTAGACGTCACCCGAGATGACATGGACACATGGGATGTGTTCCACGTGTCATTAAGTTTTGAGCATGTGGAGGATGGAAATGTCAGTTAGAACATGACACGTGTCACCCGCCTGATTGAGTCACGTGTATGTTTCTAGTATTTCACCAAGTTGTGATAGATCGTGCAGTCTAGAGACTAGGCACTCCAGAGGAAAAACATGTGACAGTTGACATTAGGTCGAGAAATCCTGAAGAGACGAAGCGATTCTCAACCATTGATCTGTGAGAGAGATGCGTCGACGGATCATTGACTTTGGGTGAAAGCACTCTGGGAGAGAGTGGAGGTGGAGAGTTTGAAATTCCTGAAGCCCGAAGAGCCAAAGCGATTCGCAGTCGTTGATCTGCGAGAGGACACACGTCAGTAGATCGTTAACTCTAGGTAAAAGTGTTTTGGGAAGAAGCAAGCAGGGAAAGTTGAAACTTCTGAAGGTCGAAGTCCCGAAGTGGACTAGAGCCATTGATTTGAGGAGGACGCATGGCACCTGATCCTGAAATTTGGGTACAGAGTACTCTGGGGGAAAGAGGAGGTTGAAAGTGTTGAACTCCCAAAGCGCAGAGTCCCGAAGTGGATCTATATCGTTGATCGTGAATGAGGAAGAGGAATGTTGATCGGGTCCTGGTTGAAGGTTCTAAAGTTCTGAAGTCCCAAAGCCCTAGATAAGCACTTTTTCAGGTAAGCACAGATTCATGACCATGGTCACATGCAGTTGAGAGCTGAGGGAAGAAGGGATAATGGCCGAATTGATTGTTTTCGACACAGAAAGGTGCTAAGGAAGCATTTAGCCCACGGTTTCTAGTCATGGTCACTTGCGAAGGTGGTTTGAAAGAAGAGTATGTGCATAATTGAATTATGTATTGGCTGAAGGATAACATGGAAGTGTTATATGGTGCAGATTAATACATCTATGTTCTTCGCGAAATGAAAAGAAAAAAAAAGAAAGACCTATAACATGGTTTGAAAATTTTTGTTTATCATATGCATAATTCTAACACAATGGTCGCTTGCACATTTTGCAGAATTAAAGGGTTTAAACACGTTCGATCAGAATGCATATTGAAGAAATGAAAGAAGGCAAGGGATCCTCCAGCCCTGATAAGGAGGCCGAAGGTTAGAATAGTAGAGTTGGTAATGCAGAGATAGATTCCAATGGACGCAAGGGGAAAGGAGAGAAGGAAACATTAATAGAAATTGTAAGAATCCTGAAAATAGAAGTACGGAGCTACAAAGTAGACAATGAGAGACTGATGAGAGAGAAAAGTCAGATAAATTCTCGAGTGTTGTAGAGCTTAAATCAGTTGCAGAGGAAAACAAAGAAGGGATCAAACTCAAAACAAGAGGAAGAAGGAAGGTTTTGTGAAAGAAGATAGGATCATGGAGAAGTCAGTTATTCGAGAAGTGCCAACAAAACTCATAGACACAACTCACCTCCTTACTCAGAAAGAAAGTTTTATGCATTGGAATATCCCATAAGCAGTCCAGAGGTGTCCCCTATTAGGCACCAGAGAAGGAGACAGGAAGTGGACAGTTTGCAAGGAGAGTTGAGGAAGCTTAATCCACCCTCCTTTGATGGTGAAAGAGAAAGGGAAGATGATGTCGAAGCATGGTTACTTGGACTCAGGAGATATTTTCAGTTGCATAACTATTCATCAAACTTAGAAGCCAAAATTGCCACCTACCATTTACACGAGAAAGTTGCAATATGGTGGGATCAACTTAAGAAGGTTGAACATATTAACGAGAGTAGGATCACTTGGAAGAAGTTCAAGAAGTACTTCATAAGGAGTACCTCTCAGAGCATTTCTATGACAATAAAATCTAGTAGTTCTTTGAACTCGGGCTAGGAAGCATGACCATGGCAGAATATGAGAAGAAATTCTTGGGATTGTTAAAATATGTTGGGTTTATGAATGATGAAAAGGTAAAGATACAAAGGTTTTTGAGTGGATTGTCAGCCTTTTATAAAGAAAATATTAGGTATGATGAGCCCAAGACCTTGACTGAGGCCATTAGGAAGGCTAAATACCTGTATGAGAAAGGACGGGGAAGAGAATCCTTGCAGAAATCTTGGAAGGATAAGAAGAAGGAGAAGCTTGATAAGAGGAGGAAAGGATTCAAACCTCCCTTCCATAGGAGAGAACCTAATAGAAATCATCAAGATCAGTATGATAAGGGTGAATCCAAGAAAGAAGACTACTTGGGAAAAAGAGGAAGACCACCCACCCAATGTTGGGGATGCAAAGAAGATTACCTGTACAAGGATTGCCCACACAGAAAGGACAGAGTGAAGATTATGCACAACGTCCAAGAGGCTACAACAGTCACAAATATGGGAAGAATATATGTAGCTTTAGATGATCGACAAGTAGAATACCAGTCCAATATGATCGAGGTAGAAGGTAAGATCATAAATCAGCCTATTGCTATTTTGTTTGACTCAGGAGCAATTCATTGTTACATTGATCCTAAAATAGTGGATAGAATACATTTGGAGAAAAGTAAACTTGGAAAATCAAGTTTGGTTCAGCTAGCAATTGTAACCAAAAGGAGAATTCATGATATGGTCAGAGGATGTTCCACAAGTCTTAATGGTGTGAATACAAATGTTGATCTAAATATCATACCATTGGGGTCTTATGATATTCTAATTGGAATCGATTGGTTGGACAAGCATCATGCTATCCTAGACTGTCATAACAAGACATTTACATGTCTTGATGGATATGGAAAACAGATCATTATGAAAGGAGTTCCAAGACCCATCTCTATAAGGGATATTTCAGACTTACAGCTGAAGATATGTTTTAGAAAATTATGTCAATTGTGTGTAGCTCATGTGGAAGAGACAAAAAATACAAAGGGGCAAAGCCTTGAAGATTTCATGGTACTATAGGAATCTAAGGATGTATTCCAAGAAATACCAGGGTTGCCACCAAAAAGGGAGATAGATTTCTCAATTGATTTAGTTCCAAGAGCTGCCCCGGTGTCAAAAATACCTTACACAATGAGCACGCCAGATTTAAAAGAATTACAAATGTAGTTGGAGGAATTGTTGAAGAAATGGTACATATGTCCAAGTGTTTCACCTTGGGGAGCACCAGTACTTTTTTTCAAAAAGAAGGATGGAACCTTGAGGCTGTGTATTGACTTTCTACAACTGAACAAGTATAACATAAATAACAAGAATCCTCTACCCAGAATTGATGACCTCTTTGATCAACTGAGAAGAGAAAATATATTTTCAAATATTGACCTGAGGTCAAGATACCATCAGGTAAGAATCAAGGAAGAAGACATTCATAAGACAACCTTTAGGACCAGGTATGGGCATTATGAATTTGTAGTGGTGCCATTTGGATTGACCAATGGACCAACTATATTTATGTGCTTAATGAATGACATATTTATAAATTATTTGGATAAGTTTGTCATAGTGTTTTTGGATGACATACTTATCTATTCTAAATCTGAAGAGGAGAATGAACATCACTTAAGACTGGTATTGCAAGTGTGGAGAGAACATCAATTGTATGTCAAGTTGAGTAAGTGTTATTTTTATCAAAAGAAGATTCATTACTTGGGACACATTATTTCAGAGAAGGGCATAGTAGTAGATCCAAAGAAGATTGAAGCCATTAGAGGATGGCCAACATCCAGAAATGTTTCAAAAGTCAGGCCTTTCATGGTATTATCTGGTTACTACAGAAGGTTCATAGTAGGTTTCTCTAAGATTGCTCACCCCATCACTTCTTTGCAAAAGAAGGGAACTAAATTTGAATGGACACCTAAGTGTGAAGAGAAGTTTAATCTATTGAAGGAATTACTTACTAGTTCACCTGTGTTAAAGATTGATGACCCAAATGAAATTTTTGTGGTATGTATAGATGCATGTAACGAAGGACTTGGGGGAGTCCTCATGCAAAATGGACATGTCATTGGTTATGAGTCTAGAAATATTAAGGAGCATGAGAGGAACTATGCCACACGTGACTTGGAGCTTGTTTCCATTGTCCACGCCTTGAGGATGTGGAGGCATTATCTCATGGGGAAGATATTTGAATTAAGGATAGACCACATTGGCATGAAATATCTTTTGAACAACCAACCTTGAATTCCAGGAAAACAAGATGGATGGAATTTTTTAAGTGAGTATGACGTCGATATCAAGCATATCAAAGGAAAAGAGAATAAAGTTTTCGATTCACTTAGTAGAAGAGTGCATCTCGTGCATGCTATTGTTGTTAGTATGCATCAATCATACTTGAAGAGAATAATTTTAGATGGTCTTGCTACAGATTAGCATTACCTACAGGTAAAGGAAAGCTTACAACAAGGAGATGTACAACATAAAATAAAGGAGTATGATATAAAAGAAGATGGATTACTCATGCATAAGAATAGAATCTATGTTCCTAGTTCCGGAGAAATGAGGAAATTTGGTATTGAAGGAAATGCATGATGTTCCTTATGTTGTTCATCCTGGTTACTAGAAAAAAATTACAATAGTAAGAAGCCAATTCTTTTGGTTGGGAATGAAAAAGGATGTTGTTTATTACATCGCTTGATGTATGGAATGTCAAGAGGTGAAATTTGAACATAGGCATCCAACGGGGTTGCTACAGCCTTTACCCATTCTAAAGAAGAAATGGGAAGTGATCACCATGGATTTCATCACAGGATTACCCAGAATGAATAAGAAACATGATTCCATCATGGTGGTGGTTGACAAATTACAAAAGGCTACTCATTTTGTGCTTGTAAAGACAACACATACAACGACTAATATTGCAGAAATTTACATGAGAGAGATTTCTAGGTTGCATGGGATACCTAGGACAATTGTCTTGGACAGAGATACAAAGTTCACCTCCAATTTTTGGAGGGTATTATTTAAAGGATTTGGTACAAATCTAAACTTTAGCACAACATACCATCCCCAGTCAGATGGAAAAACAGAGAGGGTCAATCGAATAATTGAGGACATGTTGAGAATGTATGTGATGGATAAGCCATCTAAGTGGGAAGATTACTTACACTTGGTTGAGTTTGAATATAATAATGGGTATCAAGATTCTTTGAGAATGAGCCCATTTGAATCCATGTATGGTAGGAAATGCAATACTCTAGTGAGTTGGGACAACCCAGCAGACAGAGTGTTACTTGGGCCACAGTTGCTCAAGGATATGGAAGACCAGATGGTTAAGATCAAGCATAATTTAAAGATAACTCAGGATAGACAGAAGGTTTATGCAGATAAGAATAGGATAGCTAGATAATTTAAAGTAGGGGAGTATGTGCTTCTGAAATTGAAGCCCAATAAAATTTCTTTGAAATTTGGTAGTTGTACAAAATTGGCAGCCAGATTCTGCAATCCATTTGAAATATTAGACAGAATAGGGCTAGTTGCATGCATACTTGCATTGCCTGCTTCCATGAATGTGCATAATGTGTTTCATGTCTCTTTACTAAAGAAATATTTACATGATCCTAACCATGTTGTTGATTAGCATCTGATTCAGGTAGAGAAAGAGGGAGACTTTCAAGTCCAACCAGTGCAGGTATTGGACAGAAAGGTCAAAATTATCCAGAATCAAGTTATAGAGCTGGTAAAATTTCAATGGACATACTACGGTCCTGAAGATGCTACCCGGGAGCATGAAGATGCCATGCGGGCAAAGCACCGGCATCTTTTTGAATAATTTTGAGATTTTGATCTCTATTTTGTATATGAACTGAGGACAGTGCCAAAATAAGGGGGAGGGGATGTAACAACCCAGGTTTCAAACCCCCATTTTAAATAATTTATTGTTACATTGTTGAGAGGCCAGAGTGCCAAAAAAATTATTAAAAGGCTAGTGTGCCCAAGAAATGTAATGTTTTGATCATTATTAATAATACACACATCATTGGTTGCTAGATAGACAAGGACTAGATTTATAGGGGGTTATGATTCCACAAGAGAGGGGGCTTGAGGGGATAAATGTTTATTTCCTATTTTAATTACCATTTGGTCTAAGGGGGTGGATCAGTTACATGCAATTCTTGGGGAAGGCCGGGAGGTTCTTGATTCCCCATAGATTACTTAAACCCACCTTTGGTCTGATGAGGGGTTCGGTTGGTATCTCGTTCACTCCTTCATTCGCTTGTTCACTTGTTCATTCATTGCATCCTTACCTATCACTCATGGATCCATCCTCACTCGCGTCTTGATTTGGGAAAGGGAACCAAACTTCCAAATATTAGCCATGGTATTGTTGGTTGTAGTGGTCGCTGGTGTGATCCACCAATCACTTGAGGCCTGCATGTCTGAGATGCATTGGTGTGTGTCCAGTGTTGTTCACAACTGTGAGTCCTGAGAGTTCCAGTATTGAGATTCTGGACCAGTTGCGCTGGAGCACAGAATAAGGAGAAGGACTTCCTGAGGGACTATGTGGCAGAGAAGGGTGGATGTCCATTCTCTTGGGTGGTGCAAGTTGGGTACCTGGATTTTTGTGAGTGATGGGAAATCCTGTGAGAGATTGAGTGTTGACTGGTTTGGGAATCCAAGTAACACTCTAGAACCGTCCTTGTGGATTCATATCCATGGCTCGGGGGTGACACTATTGTTGAGTTTTGGGAACAGTAGCATCTACGGTTGGGTGGAACGTTCTTGGTCTTTAGCCAATTGGTGTCATCTTTTATAAAGATAAGTGATCTCTATTATGGTATTATATACCTGTATATGAATGTATTCCATTGTGTATTTATTTATTGTTGATTACATCGTTAGAATATGCATGCTTGTTGGTTATTGTTGTGCATGTGATTAAATCCTTTTCTTTTATGCATCCTTATTAATTTAAAAAGGTATCGGTAAGAGAAAGAAGTCCCAGGGTGGGCTTGAAGGTGGCGCACCTCAACCTGTGGGTGGTTGGGTATGTTACAACATTGCTACCTCGTGTACCGATCGAATAACAAGAATTTGAAATCACTGGTGAAACACAATATATCTCACGCATGTGCTGCCAACCTACGAGTGCATTTAATCTAGATCATAATGCAGATCTGGCAACAAATTTTGTAGAACCAAACTTACACCCCGAATTGAAGAACTAATGCAACAAGGTAAGTATTCTCTTCGTTTAAATCACTAAGACAGTTTTGAACCCCAACATTCTGCACACAAGTTTCTCATTTCCAGAGCAGTCGAAGAAGCAAAGAGAGCGTCTCAAGAGTTGCAATTGATTCTCAGAATTTCAAAACCAAGTTAATCTAGTCCAAAGAAGAGGTATGTGTTAATTTTATCATCTTGGCGGTCTCATTTTATATATATCATTATTCTCTCTGCAACACAGTGTGTAACTCTACTCTCTTTGCAGAAAAAATTCCTCCAAGAAATCCAATGACGAGATGCTCTCCAAAGGCACCAATATTGAAGGAAGCATAGGTCGGAGAAGGATCTTATCTCGGTGTTGTGAGGCAGTTGGAATTCGCTACTAAAGCGAAATCGGACATAAAAACATCAACTAAGAAGGAATTTGTTCAACCCCCTTCTTTTCGCTATATAGAAGCAAGCATTGGATCAAAGATAATGCTCCCATGATGGGGATATTTGTTCAACAGAATTAACTGGGAAGATTAATTGGAATTTATTCCCCACAATGACTCGAATGTAAGGGCGTTCGATGACCAGGTTTTTTCAAACATCCGGCAGTCATGCTTGCATATGGTATCCTTTCGAACCCCAGTCTTGCCCTGCATTGAGACTATGGGGTGGATAATCGATCATACATATGCGATGAAGTGCCCATTCAATGATGAGAATGGCGGATATGTCAGTGTTTTTATCTCGAAAGAGGTCCATAAATATTACAATATCAGGGACCCTTGGGAGAGGTTAAACATTGATTTCGTAGTGAAGTTCTATGAGTTCCATGACACTATCTGATTAATGTCCTCCTAGTGGAAGGAAGACAAGAAATTCACAAACTGGATCAATGGCTGGTATGGGACATCAAATATAAGGGAGCCATACATCTATTTAATGGCTTTAATCTACCAATTATATAGGGAGAAAGATTGTGCTAAGTTCTCGGAGGCACGGATGCCCCTGGTATACACTGTGGCCATCTCCGGGAGTACCTTCAACTGAGGAGAAATCATCTCTAAAAAATTGAGCACCAACATATTGTAGGCTCATACACCAAAGGATGGAGAAGTGCATGTTTTTCACATGGTTTCATATCTTCTAGACATGATCTGCACAAGGAATGTCTTCACTGGCATGAATCTAGGCTGACACATTGTCGAGCTACTTCTACATGTCTACTTCAACATCCTATGGGAAAATAGGTACAAAAAAAATTATGCTCTCATCTACGATGAATTCATAGCTCAGGTTTATTTTATTCTTTTTAAGAAAGAATGCCCAAGACTGTATGTAGCGGCCAAGAATATGATTTCAAAATTAGGTCACTGGTACCTAGAGAAAACCATGACTTACATTAGGGTGTTTGGGGCCACCGACGCACCACATTTACTCCTTGATCACATCCCAGACCGACTCGTCGTAGGAGAAATATGTTACTAGACCATTTTGTAGGGCTATAATGCCACTTTGGTTAAAGAAAAGAAACGAGCATTCATACCCTATGTTTTCCATGTAGGGTTTTTCATAGTGAAGGATATTGCACAATATAAACAAGAGGGTTTGCGCCAGCTAGAATAAAGGTTCCCGACAAACCGATTTCACAAACATGACCCTAAAGTCCTAGTTCTTCAGCATGTGTCACAAGTCTCTTCTTCCTGGTCATACACACATGATAAGTTTGAAGATGAGATCTTTACAGAATGTGCTCAAGTCTGGGATGAGGTACTACAGAGAAAATCTAACCCAAACATGACTATGTTCAAAACTATGAGTATGGATGAGCAATTCAAAATGATAGAACAGATGGCTCAAGAAGCTCTCAGGGCTAGAGAAGAAAACAGAGCAGCAAAATCCACAGAGGCACAAAGGAGGGGGATGTTGTTCTTAGAAGAAGCCCAAAGAGTCATCCAACAGCTAGAAAATGATCCTCAACTATTAGAACCTATGAGGATAACCCCGACCGACCCAATCAACATAGGAGAGGAGATAAATGTCTCAGAATCAACCCCACTGCAAGAAATCATTGATCTGGAAAACCCTAGAGTTCTATCACCACATTCCATATCGTCGGTGACTATTCCAACCCATCATGATATTCAAAGAACACCAAGTGAAATGGGTGTGCCTAATACCCTTTTTGATATAATTACTATCTATGATGATGAAGAGAGTTCATAGGTATCTCTTATAATTATGATACCAATTACAGAGGAGAAAGAACCAGGGGGGACATCTGCTCCAAATCCTGATGAATCAATTCCAAACCCTCTGTAGGGAGACCATGAGGCCAAGAGTAACTTAGACACTGAACTTCTCGACCTATCAGGGACCCCTAAAGACAACTCCATGGATGAGCTAGGTTCTGGTGAACAAGAAGAGGAATTTCAACATCCATAGATCGACACCTCAACAGTCAATCACCAAGTAAGTGTTGAGCCTGTGATTGTCTCTCGAATTAAGGAAGATACCTCACCAGATGATGAACACCAGATGGAGGTCAAGCCATTAGAACATACGAAAGTTTCCCTTGTCAAAGAAGTACAAGAGTTGGTCCTAGAGAAAATATATATGGAAGGAAGCCAAGGAAACACTCTGACCCACGGAGACCAACAAATCCTTGATCCCATTGATGAGGTCGTCGATATACAGCATATTTCTTATGAAATGAAGAGGAAATCCATAATAAGGAGAACAACCAAGAAAAGGAGGCTCACACTGGATAGCGCGATTCTCATCACCACAAAAGAGAAGCTGCTCAACACCGAAAATGCAAAGACATCTGAGCTAATCGGCGCAAGGATGGATATCACTAATGCCAATCTAGATCGAACAAAGAGATATAAAAAGTAAATGGCCTTCAAAAAGAAGGATCTAGACCATCTATTCCATCCAACAAAATATTACCAAGACTCAACAAAATCCACAGTTTTTATGAAGAGTGAATTCCGAGATGCATATGCAGAATTCACAAGCGAAAGACATATATTCACTGCATGTGTAGTCGATTTTCAAGAAGACACTTTCATGGAACTAGAAACATGTAAATACGCGGTGTTGGCACAAGGGCGGACCCAGGGTTCAGCTCCAAGAGTGCACCAACAAGCCCTAGCTACTGGCCCTTTCGGTAACACCTACGAGGCATATGCAGTCTCACTCAAAGAAGCTATGAGGGGGTTGCAGGACAGAGATGTCTACGACCATAAGCAATGTAAAGTGGATTCAAAGTGATCAATACACAACAATCTATTATTCTTTAACCTCTTATAATCTACTTTGAAAGTTATATCTTAGATCTAACACAATATCATCATAGCAGCATATCAAATGATAAAGAACAAAGCATTAATCACACACAACACAGGATATACGTGGTTCACCCTCTCTCTAGGGTTACGTCCACAAAAATGTTCTTTATAATGTACTAAGATGAAGCATACAATTCTTATCTACGCTCTTAGATAGCATATCTCCTCTCTTCTCTCTCTATCTCTCTCCCCTTCCTGCACACTTAGTTGTAGGACTAATCTCCGCACCCATCTGAAGATCTTACAATACCAGAAGGCTCTCACACTTATCTCTTCTCTCTCACACAATGACAATCATAACACCAACAACAACAACTAGAACGAACTCGACACAAACCTGATACCAACCCATCCCAGGTCCTTTAGACCTTTATTTATCTATTACAATAGCTCACCAACATCCTTAGGTCGAAACCTAGGTGTCCCAAACCCTAGATTCTAAAACCCTAGGTGTCTAAAACCCTTGGTCAACTTGACCCATGTTTTCAGGGCTTTGCTAGCCTCTCTTTCCTTCCTTCTCGCACGGTGCTCCAAAGCATCCAACAGTGGATTTTTCCTCTTGCTGAGTTTTCCACGATCCTTCTTTATCGTTGATCTATCATCCTTGATCTCCTCGTTCAATGGTTTTCTTCCTTTTACTTTTCTACGTCTCTTCCTCTCTTTTTCTCACTTTGACCCAATAATAGTCACTGTGTCTTTCGTGTAGTTCGCATTCTACCTTTTCTTCCTTGATATTCGCTTACTTCCACAACCAAGGGAAAAAAATCCCCCAACACTCACATGTGATGCATCCCAAGGCACTTCAGGTATGACCTTTCAATTTTACTTCAACTTCAGACTGTGCAGTGCAGCCTCTGATTTATGTCTAATGCCTCCTCTCTTTCCTTACATAGATTGTCTTTTATGTGTCTGGTACCCAGTTTCAACTACACCTGGTACCTATACCTTTTTCCTTATGCTTTTACTTAGAGCTGCAGGGCAACAGGTTGTCATAATACAATTTCAACTGGCTTCCATTGACTAATCCTTCCTTCCATTCCCCCTTCAAAGTCTTCAACTGCACAACTCCTCCTTCTGTAACATAGGCAATCTCATATGGCCCGATCCAATGCGTTCTAAACTTCCCAGAATGTTTTATGAACTTTGTTATCCACATTTTTGGTTATCGGGATGATGACATGATAATGACGGGGTGATGGAAGATCTAACTCTTCATTTAGATCATTTTTATGAAGAAAGTTACACTTATCATTTTCTCAAAATCACATTTTTGGAGATAGTACGCAGGCTGCATATATACTATCCTGTGGAAATACTCGATTTCCGCATGCTGCATTCATCCTGACTGCGGACTTTCCGCACTGTGTTAATGGTCAGGGTGCAGAAATGTTTCTAAAGGGAGAAAATGAATAAGTTCTCGATCCTTCTAGAAGGAATCTTCTAGAAGGATGAGTTGGAGTTCGAATGGTTGGCAAATTAATGAGTTTCCAGATATCTTGGGATTACACTCTATCCAAGTAAC
>JZKD02S2347422.1:585376-607380 GCA_000966675.3 Picea glauca
TTACTTTCATATACCAATACTAGATCACCTTTCTTAAATGCCTTCTTCTTGATGTGCCTATCATGGTAGGCCTTCTCTCTTTATTTCTATACTTGCTGATGGAATCCTGCAATAATTATGTCTTCTTCTAGTTCAACCAATTGTGTAAGCCTTTCTCGAACAATGACCATGTCATCAATATCAATGAAGGAAACAATTCTTAGGCTTGGTACCAAATATTCCATTGGGACAATCACTTCGAGACCATACGCCAACTTAAAAGGGGTCTACATTGTTAGCTTCTTGCAAGTGGTTCTATAGGCCCATAGTACTGCTAGTACTCTTAAATCCCAGTCATCCATATTCACACTGCAAATATTCATCAGTGTTGTCTCCAAGATCTTGTTGAATGCTTCCACTATCCCATTTTCTTGTGGATGGTAAGGTGTCCTCTTCTGGTGATGGATTACAAATTCCTTAGTCAAGGCTTCAACAGTCTTATTTATGAAATGTGTGCCTTGATCACTCATAAGGATCTTTGGGCATCCAAACCTAGTTATGATGTTATCAAATATGAATCGTGCAACTGTATTTTCACTATAGTCCTTAACTGCTCTTGCTTCAGCCCATCTGGTCAAGTACTCTTTTGCATTAATTATGCATCTTGTGCCTGTGCGCTTTCCTAGTGGGTTTATAGGTCCCACAGAGTCGATGCCCCATTTCTCAAATGCCTGTAGGGTCAATTGCAGTGCTAATGGAATTTCATCTCTTTAGGACGGTTTCCCAACTCTTTGGTATACATTGCAGGCTCTGGAATAATATTTAGCATCCCCGTGTAAGGTAGGCCACAAAAGGCCATCTCTAAGAATCTTCTGCACAGTTGATTTTCCTGCATAATGTTCTCCTATGATGCCTTCGTGAGCTTCTACGAGGATCAATGGTCACTCTGCCTCCATAACACATCTTCTCAATATCTCATCATGTCCCATATTGTATAGTTGTCCATCTATAAGTGAAAAGTCTGCAGCACGCACTACTAGTTGTTTCTTTTGTGGAAATGTATAATCACTAGGTGCCATTCATGTTGATAGGAACTAGACTATCTCTGCAAAGTGGTCATCAATATTTCTAATGCCCAATAGTTGTGCATCTGGCAGTGCATCCTCCAAACTGGTCAGTTCTTCTCCATGTTCCAACCTTGACAAGTGGTCAGGACCTTTGTTCATTCTTCCTGGCTTTACTATGATCTCAAAGTCATATTTATGGAATAGCATAAGCCAGCTGCATATTCTCCCACCCAACACTAGCTTGTTGACTAGGTATTTTAGTGCGGAGTCATCAGTAAAAATTTTAAAGTGTCCTCCCAACAAGTAGTGGCAAAATTTTTGCACTGCATACACCATGGCTAACCCCTCTTGCTAGGTAGTGGTGTAATTAATCTTAGCAGTTGATAGCTTTTTGTTGGAAAAAGATAATGAATGGTCAATATCTCCTTCCCCAATTTGTGTTAACACTTCTCCTAAGGCAATCGAAGATGCATCGACATGCACATGAAACGCCTTTCTCCAATCTGGAAAACCAGAATAGGCGTAGTAACCATTTTATGTTTCAGTGTGTCGAAGCTCTGCTGACACTCTTCTGTCCAACTAAACTAACAGTCTTTCTTCAAAATATTCTCCATGGGTGTTGTAATCTGGGCATATCCTTTAATGAACTTCATGTAGTATCGTGTGTGTCCCAGCATAGTGCATAGTTGTTTGACTGAAGTGGGAGGGGGTATATCAACTATAATGGCAATTTTAGATGGATCTACCAGCAAACCCTGCTTGCATACAATATGAACTAACACTCCAAATGGTGAGAAGAAGATGCACTTCTTCATATTTCTTCATATTCAAGGCAATTTGACACTGCCTGCATTTGTCCAACATTAGCCTTAGACATTCAATATGATTTTTTAATAAGCTAAAAACAATCCAATCATCAAAATATTCTTATAGAAATTTATGTAGAAACTCCTTGAATGCTTCGACCACCACCCTAGAAAAGATGGTTGGGGCATTTTTCAATCCAAATGGCATCATTGTATACTGATAGGACCCCCATTCTGTTGCAAGTGTGGTCTTATGGCGATCTTCCTTGGAAATATGGATCCGATGGTATCCCGAGAATCCATCTGTAAAAGTGTATACCTCTTGGCCTCCCACATTATCTAGCACTTCGTCAGTGAATGGTGTAGGGAAGGGGTCATGCAAACAGGCATCATTCAACTTCCTGAGATCTACACAGATCCTGATCTCTCCCGTGTTATTGTCTTGCACCACCATAGGGCTAATCCATTCTGATTCTTCAACGGGTTCTATAATTCCTGCTTCCAGCATTCTGTTGAGCTCAACCTTCACTTTCTCCTTATATTTAGGGTTCAGTCTGTAGGGTTTATGTTTGACTAGTCTTGCATATGGTTTCAAAGGGATCCACATCTCTCCCATAGGCCCTTTAATTCCCTTCCTATTAGTGAACTTGGTTGGAAACAAGTCCTGATATTCATGCAGTAACTCTCTAATATTGTCAATGGTAGCATCATCCCAATAATCCCCAACATTTGCAAGCTTCGGTGCCTATTCTGTTCCAATATTGACCTTCTTAATCTTGATTGGTTGTCCAATTAATGGTAACTCAACTCTGTTCCTTCCACATCTCTCTGGCCTTTTGTTTCTACGATGTTCACCTTCCTTGGATCATCGTCTTCATCAGCATTGATGTTGTAGAAGCCTTCCAGTTTTTGAAAGGGCACAGTCCATTCGTCCTCTTCCTGTTCTAAAGGGAGGCTAGAGGCCTCCTCAAATACTCTTTGTCTGAAAATGTGTAATTCTTGATCTATTGAAGGAAATTAACCTTCAAATAAGAAGGAAGTTACAAAATTCTGAGTCATACCTTCCCAATCTATAGTGATGAGGCGCAACTCTGCTTGAAGGTACCAATTGATAGGTTTCATGTCTAGTGTATTAATGAATTTGTGCACCCACTGCTCTTCAGGAATGTTGCTCCAGGATTCCTCGCAACTTCGCACATGGTCCTTTGAGAAGCTTCGACCTATGTATCGAACTTTGTAGCCTTCCACTTGTGTTAAGAACCGCGTTGTCATCAAGGTACGACATTGTACCTAGTCTGCAATGTTATTTTTGTGTGTCCCACACCATCTTGTTGGGGTTGCTTTCAGGGCTTCATCCATTGCCAACAATCTTTGTTGTGTTTGTAAACTTTCTTCAAAGTCCGACAAGAAGGTTTCTAAAGGATTCAGACCGTCAAAGGTGGGTAAGTTACTTACTGTTGTGTCGATCCAATGAACTTCTATGGTTAATCTAACACATCTTCTTGTAGATATTTCATACATTTTATTCTGCCAGTTCTCTAGTGCTTCTTCTGAGTCTGATGAACATGAACTATCACTTTGCTAGCTTAGGTTTCCATCGACCATAGGATTAATGTAATCCTATTGTCTGGTTGTTAATTTGTATATGTTTTTCAGTTCATATGCGTTGTCTTCTTCTCTGATAGGTTCTATGTATCACTGACCTTCATCTGGATCTAAAGGTGCAATGACCCTAAATCCATCTCTTTCAAATGTCATACATCTTTTCTTTAAATCAACCACAGTGGAATTATTGAAAGCCCAATCAATTCCTAACAGTGCAGGGTAAGGACAACTATCATCAACTATCTCAATTACCTCAAAATATGCAAGCGTATTTACTTCATCGATGTCCACAGGGACATGTTCCAATCTTCCAAAGGGGCTTACTGCTTGTTGATTAGCCATCCTAAGACTAATAGGGGAATAGATCAACTTCGGTTTTCCCATCAGTTCCCAGGTTTTCTTCGTCATGACATTGACCTTCGACCCTAAGTCGAGGACCACATAGTCTATATCATATTCTCTTATTTGAGCATTCAAGTGTAATTCCTTATTTTTCCTTCTCTTTTTAGCGATTTGGTGTACTTCCCTATTTAGTAAGGGGTCTATCTTTCCTAGATCATACTGTCTGATTAAACTTTGTAGTTCTTGTACAACGCTTTCATCCTGAATCAACTTAATACAAGTATATAGAAATTCCATGAGCTTGCTTACCTCTTTTCCTTCTTTTGGTGAAGCAGACTGATCGAATGTCAGACGCATTCCATATTCTCTTACTTCTGGTCATGTCTTTGATGAAGAGCCTTGGTATGATTTGAACTCTTTTCTTGCCTCTTCAAATATATGTCTTTCTTTCTTTGCATCAAAATTTTGGGTCTTCTCTACAGCTTTCCTGATTCCTGAGTCTTTTGTAGTCTTTCTTTGGGTCAGTCTGTCTTCTCCTGTAGCAGTGCCTCCTCTAGATATAACATCGACTCTAGAGTCTTCTCCATGAGGCTCAGCGTATATCAGTTGCACTTGTGGTTTCTGCTGAGGTCCTTGTCTTTCATGAAGCTTAGCCAACAATGTTTAACACTCCTCGATAGCATGCTCAAAGGAGTTGCAATAGATGCAAGTGGTACAAGGGTTCTGAGAGTCCCTTTCTAGTTGTCCTATTTGTGCGCAGTTATAATAGATTATCTATTCTCTGCCTCGACCCATACCTCCTCCTCCTCCTCCTCCTCTGAATCCACCGCGAGGATTGAAGTTTCCTCTCCCAGGGGAGTCATAATGCGTAGTGTTTCCTTCTTGTTGTACTTCGCCTTGAATTTTGTATATGTCTCTTGACCTTTAATGTATGAGGTCATAAGCCCTATAATCCCTATCATCATGTCCACAAACTTACAAAACGTCCAATACAAATTTGTGGGTGTCTGAACATACTTTTTCATGTAATATCACTCACCAGAGTGATGTCTATTTCGGCATACCTCACACTAGGGTAAGGTGACTTGCTTCAAAGGGCTCGGAGCTCTAGAGGCCAAGTATTCATGGAATAGTGGACAGTGTTCCTTGTCATGTCCTTTTGATCTACATTTGACACACCAGATGTCTTCTCTTTTATCTTTTCCCTTGTCTTTTTTCATATCTTTGACCTACAGAGACAAACTAGTTAGTTGACTCAAGATTTGACTCATACCTAAACTAGATTCTCTCATAGGGGTTGATTCTAGCTTCATGGCGATATACAGTGCCTCAGCCTGCGAAGCAATCTTTTGTTGCATCAAAGGAACTCTAATATGTGATAAAAGGGAAGCAATGAACCATTCTTTGTTCTGTTCATCTGGGATCTGAAAATTCAATCGGCCCGTTAAGGTCTTAAATCTTTGATCGAATTCCCAAACGGGTTCAGCTACCTTCAGCTTGATCTCTTTCATCTCTGTAATACATTGTGACTCTGACTTGGGTTTCTTGGACTCTGCAATCAACACATTCTTGATCTGATTCAACGGCTTAGGTTGTGCAAGTCCTTGGACAAGATTCATGTACTAGCTCAGTGCATGATCCCTTAGGGTAGTACTAAACTGGTTTCTTTTAACAGCTTCATCGATGACATTTTTAACATTCCATATGGCTTCAAATAGGAACCAATGTTGATTAGGGTCTTCAGACCCATCTCCCCTAAAAATAGGGAGCCTCATCTCATCTTCCATATATCTTCCTAGGGTTCCTGACTGAGTATGTGGTGGACTACTAGTGACAGTGCTCTGAACGCTCTGGTGGCTTGAATTACTCTGGTTTCTTAATGTTACTGAATCAACAAGAGGGATAATAGTACTTACTTTAGCAGTCTGCGCAGTTCCTGAAGTTTTTGGCTCTTCCCAGTGAGGTTATTCATCTTTCCCTTCCTCTGTTCCAGTGGGTTATGAATGCTCTTCGTCCATAAGATCTTCCTCTTCCCCACTGTAGAAGCCCTCGTCCCCATAGTTCTACTTGAACAGGCTCACAAGATGAAATTCTTTGAACATTCTTCCGCTGCGCGTATGTCCAGATTTTGTGTCGTTGTCGCTGTTTGAATTCTTGAACATTAGCTTCTTCAAATCCGACCAATCTACTGTATCTTCAAGATGTTCTTCTGATGCAATAGCATCTTGATTCTCAACTTTAGGAAGTGTAAAAATTTTCCTTTAGGTCCCTTGAAGAAGTATCTCTCGGCTTGGCTATATGACTCTACTCTGTCAACAACAAACTTGGTGATGTACCCTCCAATGGTGCTATCAAACTAGTGATATATTGCTCGTGATACAATGTTATCAACTCTCTTGACCTTCTTGATCGGTGTCGACGTCCAAACCACAGGAGGTCTAGATCTAATCTCAAACTGGATATCTGCTAACCTATCTAACCACTCATATAACTCTTAATGGATTCCTCCAAAGAAAATCTCATGTATATCAGTAAAGATATATCTCTCCAACCAATCCTCTGTGATAAGATTAGGGTTCTTGTTCTGGGCTTCAGTGAAGTCCTTTTCTTGATCCTATATCCACTTTTGAATTTTTGTCTTTGATGGAAACCACCTTGGCATTCCCTCAAGAAGATTCCTATCCCGGAAATGGAACCATTTGTTGGCACAGGGGCAAACCCAGGGTTCAGCTCCAAGAGCACACCAACAAGCCCTAGCTACTGGCCCTTTCAGCAACACTTGCGAGGCAGATGTAGTCTCACCTGAAGCAGCTATGAGGGGGTTGCAAGATAGAGATGTCTACAACTAGAAGGAATGTAAAGTGGATTCAAAGTGATCGATACACAACAATATATTATTCTTTAACTTCTTATAATATACTGCGCAAGTTATATCTTAGATCTAACACATTATCAGCATAGCAGCATATCAAATGACAAAGAACAGAGCATCAATCACACACAGCACAGGATATACATCATTCACCCTCTCTCTAGGGCTACGTCCACATAATTGTGCTTTATAATGTATTAAGATAAAGCATAAAGTTCTTATATGTGCTCTTAGCTAGCAGATCTCCTCTCTTCTCTCTCTATCTCTCTCCCCTTCCTGAGCACCCAGTTGCAGGACTGATCTTCGCACCTAGCTGAAGATCTTACAATACCGGAAGGCTCTCACACTTAGCTCTTCTCTCTCACACAATGACAATCATAACATCAACAACAACAACTAGAATGAACTCGACACCAACCTGATACCAACCCATCCCAGGTCCTTTAGACCTTTATTTATCTATTACAATAGCTCACTGACATCCTTAGGTCGAAACCTAGGTGTCACAAACCCTAGATGCCAAAACCCTAGGTGTCTAAAACCCTAGGTCAACTTGACACGCATTTTCAGTGCTTTACCAGCCTGTCTTTCCTTCCTTCTCACACGGTGCTCCAAAGCATCCAATGGTGGCTTTTTCCGCTTGTTGAGTTGTCCACGATCCTTCTTTCTTGCTGATATGTCGTCCTCGATCTCCTCATTCAATAACTTTCTTCCTTTTACTTCACTCCATCTCTTTCTCTCTTTTTCTCACTTTGAACCAGTAACAGTCACTGTGTCTTTCACGCAGATCGCATTCTACCTTTTCTTCCTTGATCTTCGCTTACTTTCACAACCAAGGGCCAACACATGTAGATATGGCACGTAAATGCATACCAGGTTGTAGAACGAATTGATTATATCAATGCAGTACAAAGGGGCCGAGACACAGAGGAGCATGACATACGAGTGTTGATGGATAGCAACATCTCCCAGATCAGGAAGGCAACTGAATATTGGGTAAGTATGGCCCAGGAATCTCGGTGAGAGATAAATAAGAAGTGGGTCGAGTGCGAAAGAAACTTGGAAAAGATCAATCAGGAAATGAAAGACATTGGCCTCCCATAGTTCGAGTCACCCAAAGACTTTGTCAATTTGCATGACATAGTCAAACGACATGCAAAATAGGACTCGGCATGGGAAGTAGATATCACACAGGTGGCGAGCATGACACTGGTTCAAGTACATAAGTTTATGGAACATCCAATCAAGGGTCGTGCATTTCTGCAGCATTTAAGTGCCAAAGTGATCAAATATAGAGAACGCGCAATAGAGGTGAAGGAAACCCTTTCAGCCCCGATGGACTAGCACAGATTCCCGTATGCTAACACATGCAAGGATCTCTTCGTCAAGTGATCAAAATACGAGAAGAGTCATCCATTCTAGTAGAACCACTAGATGATCTCAAGGGAACAAAGAGATCAAGAGCCAGATGTCACACTTTTGTTTTACTTAACACAAAATTTTAGCAGCTATTTTAAGTTAGTGATTCTTTATAAATAGGAGGATCGACCTTTTGGGAAGGGTCGATGGTTTTGGGGAAAGACCCTTTTTTTGATAATTGTAAAGAATTATTTATGAGAAACTTTAATTAAGAAATTTTGTTAGAACGAGAGACAAACTTTTGTTTTTCATCAAAGGCATTATGTGAATGAATTGAGGAGGAACTACTTTCAACTTTTAATTCAATAGTTGATGTTGTAACGAGTAAGAGTTTATGAATCTATTGATAAACTATATTTTTCAATACTTTAAGAGTTCTTTTGTTCTAAATGATGAAAAGTGAATCGTTGTGTTAACATGTGATTGATGGTAAAGCTAAGGAAACTATTTTTCTTGCACTTATCTTATTTGCATGTGTATTTTATTTCAATAATTGTATCTTAGCCAGTGTGAAATACCAACAAGTTAACATATTATTGCTAGACTTGTAATAGGTGTGAATATCATTCTCTGCACACTAGAGCACGAGGGTTATCCCAGGCTCATCCTTCTTCAGTAGTTAAGAATCCCCTCTATCAGTTGGTTTATACCATCACACCTTACTTTACTCATCTGACAAAAGAAAAGACGAAAAGAGAAACGTTTAATCTGAAGGAGGAACTTTCACAGAAAGATATCCTATCAATCACTAAGTAAAGCTCATCGGTAAATTAGCTAGATCTAAAGATCTGGAGAACCATTCCACGCATCAAACGCTGCAGAGTCTAATTGGGCTTCTAAGGCGGGTTTGGTTCCTAATGTTGAGTTAAAGGAATCTAGGACCCCTCAACACGTCCATAGCCTCGAAGGAGTCACCCTGGTGTCACAAGCCTTGCTCCGCTGCCAGCGAGAAAACATAGCCACTGTTAGCACTGTATAATTTGTGCTAATTCTGTGATTGTGCAACGACATGGCACTTTTTCCTGTATGAAACAAATAAAAATTGCAGAGCGCCGATTAAACTATAAACTCCAGGTGTTTGAGGTGTGAGAATTGGAATAAGCTATCATCTCCAAATTTTGCTTTGAATACTCCATCGGATGTCATGCTACGATTCAGCTAGATGTCAATTGTTGATGAATAACACTATGAGGACGCCAAAAAAAATGATCAAACTCCAGCACGTTTTTCCCTGTTTGCGTCATTTTTTTCCAAGTGTTCAAGTTTTTCTCTCTTGGTAAAACATTCAAGATGTCTGACACCTTGGTGGATGGTTTGCTTTCCATAGTTTTTCTATTTGAATTTTCAAAGGTAGTGTATATGAACACCTGGGTTGAAACTCATTCAAATACACATAGATTTCCAACAGGCTGCTGGGTAACTGTCAAATGGAAATTTGATTTCAAGAAGATGAATGAATTTGGGCCCAGCATTGCAAGGAGAATGAAATTCAATACTATTGATGGATAAGGAGCTACTTTAAGAAGATGTAGATAGAAATGAAAGAATTCAAACTCCAATCAGACTGTGCACAAGCTCTACTTGATGAATATCGTAGAGTGCAAGATGATCAACAAAAAATAAAGACTCCAGAAATAACATAAAGTGAGTCACCTCGTGCACTTACACAAGTCTCTCCATTGTCTCCAAAGCATGATCTAAGTTGTTGTCCGCTGAAGAAAGTCCTAGCATGGTTGGTCACTGACTGCAACATTAATTAATGTATGGCCATGGACTGCATTATTTTTATTAATAATGTACAATAAAGTGGCATTATAAGTTTTTCAATGGACACGAAATGTGTGTACAATTTTCTGTAAGGTGGAGTTGGATTTCTTCAATTGACACACTGGCAAGTGAGCATAGTTCTCTTATTCAAGGAAGATGAGATTCTGAACAAGCTTTGAGATTTAAGCAAGAGGAATGCATCATCTCTTTTAAATGAGGTCAAGATTGCTGTGATAGGGGATATAATGGCACTTGCTGGTTTGAAGGACACGATAACAGGAGAGAGTCTTTGTGATCCTGATAATCCAATTGTGCTGGAGAGAATGAATTTTCCTGAACTGATTATTAAAGTTGCAATTGAACCAAAAACAAAAGCTGGTGTGGAAAAGATGTCAATGGGTCTTGTCAAAATTGCTCAGGAAGATCCTTCTTTTCACTTCTCAAGAGATGAAGAGAGCAATCCAACTGTTATGAAAGATATGGGATAATTGCATCTTGAAATCATAGTTGACTGTTTGAAGAGAGAATTCAAGGTCGAGGCTAATGTGGGTGCTCCTCAAGTTAACTATAGAGAAAGCATAACAAATATTGCAGAGACTAAGTATGTGTAGTTTGTAGATTTTGGGCCAGAGGATTTTATCATGACCTGTAGATAAATTTTCAAAGGAAGTTTTTGAATGCAATCTACAGTACTGTCTCTGCGGCATGTTGAGGTTTGGCAAACAACTAGTTGATTGGTTTCAGATTCGATGTTACAAAAATAACAGTCAAAGAAGAAGTGGCAGAGTATTCTTTGGCATAAAATCAACATAATGTAGTCAATCCCATCTTTTTAGGATTCAAAGAGTATTAAGTATTTTGGTAAATTGCTCCCAAATTTAAAATTTACAAGTGTCAAGATATTTTGAGGAAGGGTATGCAGTTTTAATGTAAGAGATCAACGATCAAGGGAATGTGGCAGTTAAAGGTTCAACATTCAGGATCAGCTAGAGCTCGTCTTGGGAGTTTAATTGGTAAACAAACCAACTAATGGCAGAGCATCCAAATCTTCTAGGGGCAGAATCCACAGATCCAACATTTCGAGGCATTTGATGGTCAGTTTGAGAGAATCGAGGACTCCTCGCACTTACACACTACCTTTAGTTTTGTAAATCATCCAATTCGAGCTCATCAAAGCACAATATTAGTGACAGGTTTGGGTCAGTCAAAGACAAATGGCAGAACGTATATTGATCTCAAGGCATTAATCCAACACATCATGAACAGGTGGCATCCAGGAGATTCTTAGGATCAATTAGCATTCTAAATTCAAATATTTGTCTACACCAAGTAGTCAAAAATTCGAGACATTGCAACCATACTCTGATTTTATTTATTTCTTTGATGATTTTTATAATTTTTATTTCCAGAAAAGTAGTAATAGTTCATTTTTTGTAAAGCCTACAGAGAGAATGTTTTTTGGTAAGGAAGGGAGGTGGGTTCGAGAACTCAGAAAAATACCAATTGTGTGTTTATGTAATTTTCAAAAGCTGATTAATACAGAAGTAAAGAATCTATATTAACAAAGATTCATGCGATGATATCTTTTAAATTTGTCTTTCCTTGTTATGATTGTGCATCCTTTTTCTTAGTTTTCATCTAAATGCATATCTTCTAAGTGTTTAACTGAGATTACACTGAGATTACATGGTTCAGAATTCATTCTGGTTCGAAGTGTTTAATTGAGATTACATGGTTCAGAATTCATTCTTGTTAGATGCTTTGAATGCATATAGTTAAATACTCACTCTTTCTCCTAAAGTTATATTAGAATTCATCTTGTGTTAGATGCTCTGATGTAATGAGTTGTTTTTTCAATTCTTCCACCATATTACAATGATTTTGTTGATTTGAAAGATAGTGACTACTTTGCCTTTGCTGCTGATTTATTCACCAACCAGTTATTGATCACTTTACATTTTTACGACTCCATGCCCAATGGTCCTCCTCCTTGCCCAACCACCACATCTATAAACCTTGTTATTTCCATTTCAGATCTGGCCACTGAGCCTAATTTACAGCGAGAGATACCTCTTTGGGTTGGAAAGGCCAGATTCCAAGCCTAAAGTTGGTCTGTGGTTACCTTTTTTACTTGCCTCCACGGCCAAGGAAATTTATGGAGTGATAACAGCCCCATGTGGTCTAGAATACCTTTCCCCATGCCTTTATCTTTTAAAATTTAATTCTCTTATGCTTAGGAGAGGTGGATGGGGGGATTCTAGTATTCCTTTAAAGGCACTAGGGATGACACTTGTGATGGTGAGATTTTACAACTTGATTATAGATGAGAGAACTCCCTGAGTAACAATATTTGGAGTACTACAAATGTCTCTTTCTAAATCATTTCCTTTTTTTAGTCCAAAAAATCATAAGAAATCTATTCTTAGGCAGGGTCTTTGGTTCCTCACTTTGTCACATTTTGAATGTACAATGCTCGTGTATTTATTAACTATGTTCCACTACTAGATCTGCCTTGAAGTGATGTACAACGAAGATACATAGTTATGGATGGATTATGTCTAGAAGCCAGGTCACAGAGGTATTAGGTTGTTGACACCAAATGTGTCACACTTTAGAGGTAAGTTCGGGACCAAGCTATCAAGCATTTGAGAAATTCAGAGTGACAACTCTCGAGAGAGAAAGATAAAGACTCAAAATCAAACAAACTAAAAAAACTGAATCCAATGCAAATAAAATAGAAATAAAAGAAAAACTGGGCAGAAAATGAAAACAAAAACAAACTTTTTATTTATATACAAGGAGCGAGCTGCCATAGAGGCTAGTTGATGTAGTGTTTCAGGATTTGGTCGTTAATGGGGAGGAGGTCAATGTCCCCTTAAATATTTTGCAAACGATAATTTCCTTGGCCAAGTTTTTCTTTGATCATGAAAGTTCCAAGCCATAGTTGTTGGAATTTTTAATGTTTTCCTTTAACCTCGTGCAACTTGTCTCATTTGAGAACCATATCGCCAACTTGGAAGTCTTTCTCACTAGCATAATTTTTATCAAACCAACTCTTAATGGTCTGTTTGTGATTTGGGATCTTTTCATCGTGACTTATAAAGAATTGCATTAAATGAGCATAAATTAAAGTGCACCATTAAAGAAGGGAAAACCTAAAATGAAGAGACATAAGCATCAGATCTGAACACAAAAAATTGACAACAGAGTTTGTCCCCGGTGGACTACATCTCTGGGTCCTGCTCTCAAATGGGTAGGCTCTTTCATTAAATCAGCAAAAGAATTTGGCAAATACATGAATATACCTCATTTTGAAATCAAGCAGCAGAAATAATGCTCAGATTAGAAACCAAACATCACCACTGGATTTGTGGCATCAACTTACCCAAAAATTATTGTCTCCACGCTCCGATCCGACTCTGGCACTCCCATCCCCAAGAAGAATTTTGTCTCAATTTTTGTGCCCTCTACAGCCTGCAATTATGACAGTCTTATCTCTAAAACTGTGCCCGCAAGTCCGTACGGTCCGTGCCTCTTCCCCCCGACTCTGGGAGGATTACACCTCTTAAGTAAAAAGTGTGGGCAGATATACCAAGTGACACCCGTGGCGCATTGGTTATGGGCGGAGTAGTTAAGGCGTTGGGCAATGCAGAGGTTTTGGGGTTGAATCCCACCAGACTCCATTTTTAAACGTTGGTTTATATATATATAACAATTTATTCGCCCTCCGCTAAGTTTAGCGAACCCACTAGTGACACTTCCATCGACTGCTAACATTGGCATGGTCCTCTACATTTGGCGGACCCGCCATATTTTTAAAACAAAAATTCGTTCACGGGTCAATATTGGGTATTTTCGGGATGCCACGTGTTGTTTGATGATTGGGCCACGTGGCACCCACTGATATGCCCACCTGTATGCTAACGTAGTTGTCCCGTCGTACCTGACACATGGCGCTTCCTGGGTGGTGCCACGTGGCACTTTTCTACTGGTCCACATGGACCCCTGAAAATCGCATTGGCGGGTGACATGTGGCAGCCTTTGGTGCTGCCATGTGGCATGTTGAAGTTAGCATCCCATACAATGACGTCACCCTTCCATGTCATCTATTGATGTCAATAGTACAGATGATGATGTGGCCCCCTACTGATTAACCATGTTTGACCGCAACTTTGACCGTGAATATCTTTCAAACCGTAACTTTGTTTGACGAGTCGTTTGCGTTGTTCGAAATATTGTGACGTTCTCTTCACAATCATGTCATTTTCACTAAGTTTTGGGAACTTTGAATTTTTGCTCTTTCTCTGTCTACTAGAGCCATTCTGAGCGTTCTGAGTTGCCTCTGTGAGTTCTGAGTTATTCTTAGCCTTCTCTGGATCCTTTTTGGATCACGTCTTCCCATTGAGAGCTTTTTAGACTGTCAAAATCTGTCATCAATCAACTGGTAAGTGAGGGAAAAGTCCCCTCACTTTGTCCTTCTTGATCCACTTTGTCTTTCTTGGATGTGTTCCTTTTATGCCTACTCGAAGATAATCAATATCACCCCTGCGTGTAGTCCTTGTCCTCCTATCCGGGATGATATCTTCTTGTAGCTCATCCAATTACTCAGGTGAAAACTCATCAACTGATGGTATTGAAACTTCCTCATCTTGATCCATGATCATGGGAGGTTAAAAAAGTTTCAAGTTTTCAACGTTCACAACTGAGTAAATCTGCATATAAGGTGGAAGATCCAAATGAAAAATCATTGGTACCACTTTTCTCCAAGATAGTGAAGGGTCCATCTTCCTTGTGGTCACTCACCCTCCAAGCCCAGGCTCAAGCATCCCATTCTTTGCTATACAGTCCCTCGGGTGATCCATCTTGCCTTGCCAAGGTTTTTTCACACAGGAAGAACTACCCATCATGTGCATGATCCCAATCGATAGTTTACAAGAACTATAAAGGTCTTCTCTTCCTTGCAGTCACTCACCCTCCAGGTCCAGGCTCAAGAATCCCCTTCTCTGCTATACATTCCCTCGGGTGATCCATCTTTCCTTGCCAAGGTTTTCTCACACAGGAAGAATTCCAGAGACTCTATCGAGTCTTACAGTCGAGGCATCCCTTAGAATTCCTCTGTCGAAGAGTCCCTCCAGATTGTGTTACCTCAACACAACATATTCTAGGTGATCATGGCTTACCACGGGGTTATCATGGCTCAACAGTAGCCATTTTTCATGTTTTTACAGCTTGACAGCCTTCTGACTCAGCTAAAGTCAGGGACGAAGGTTACTCTCCTTCTCCTGGCATCATAATAGATAGGGATGAAGGTTACTTTCCTTCTCTCGGAACTGTAATAGATAGGGGTTACTCTTCTCTCAGTATCGTAATAGATAGGGACGAAGGTTACTCTCCTTCTCCTGGTACCGTAATAGATAGGGACGAAGGTTACTCTCCTTCTCCCGATACCGTAATAGATAGGGATGAAGGTTACTCTCCTTCTCCCGGTACCGTAATAGATAGGGACGAAGGTTACTCTCCTTCTCCCGGTACCATAATATATAGGGATGAAGGTTACTCTCCTTCTCTCGATACTGTAATAGATAGGGATGAAGGTTACTCTCCTTCTCCTAGCAATTCCTTCTTTACACAACCAAACAAATTGTTAGTCTATATTTAATGTGATCAGATTATACTCTTTCCCACAGTTCTCCCTCAAACCTGAGAGCTCAGTTTCTCGTCTCTGCACTCTTCGCAGATCTTTCCCTTTCACTTGTATCACAGGTATACATAAATTCATGAGACATCATAAATTTTTAAATTCAAAAATTTTCTTGTAAACCTGTCATCTGAAGATTTCCAAATTCCACATTCTACTATCATATATTTTTTGCACATGAACCAGATTCATAATTATGGGACTTTCCTTCCCATATCGGTTTGGCTCGGTAGACAATTGGTCTTCCTTATGGGCTTACAATGCTACCATATCCAATACCCCTTTGCTTCCTGTACTTTCAACTTCAATCAGCCAAACAAATTGTTAGTTTCCATGCATCCATGTATATATATAAATATATATATATATTCAAAACCATCCATACTAATAGTTCATCACATCTATATAAACATGAAAATGGAGTCCCATTCCTTGCCTATGCCTCATTTCAACATACCCAACCTTTCAAAACGTAATTCAATATTTCAAAGGATTTAACAAATGTGTCAATATTCATGGCCACGTTCATACCCAACGCACCCTTGCATTGACATCAAGTTGGTCACACTTTGTGACAGGTTCTTGTCCATTGTGTGTTGGAATTTAACCAACCTCTTCACCACATTGCTTATTCATTTTCTTTCATTCTTACTACAGGACCATACTTCATGCTCTTAGGACGATCACGAACCCAAATCAGTACACATGAACTCAAAAGTTTCACATGAATGCCTTTAAGCATTCCTTGATTGGTCAATGCATTCGTGACATATCAGTTCATGAATTCTTCCAAGGGTTACCAAAAACATTTACTACCAGAGGTTCATACATCCATCATTCAATTTCTCCTTCCTGAATCATACCTTACTTGGGTATCCAAGGCATACAACTACCTTTCAAAAGTTCATGCATAACACTAAGACAATAAAATATTTCAGAAGGGGTTCTTACCAAATCCCTTCATACCTTGTGCCACATAGGCACGAATATATTTATAYTGGTTCTTGGCTGCTAGCACCCTCTTTCTGATTTTTACCTCATCAGCAGTGCTTTATGGAGACTTTTACATCCCTATCAACAATCTTTCAACCACAGCCTTCTCCTGGTCATCCTCTGCTTAAGGTTGCCTATCATTGGAAATTGTCTTCCTCAATATCTCCAATTCCTTTCTATACATAGCATGCATCATCATAGTCACAATTACATTAGTTGTAATATTAAACCAAATGCATGTATCATAACATTCAAATTCATAAAACATCTTCAAAATGTCCTAGCATATCTTTATGCACTTCATCACATTATTCTCAAATGTTTCCACAAGTGCAACACAAACAAATTTCGATTGTATCTTCAGCAATACAATCCTTATCACTATGGTGTCAAAACCTCTTTACTTTCATTAGCATACCAACAATCTCATTCCAAAGGAAACATAACACATAGAAAGAAAGGTGTTAGGGGATCTCCCCTTCTTCCAATTCTTTCTACACCGCCTGGGACTTTTCAGCCCAACTGAGTTATCTCTAAAGGCCTCACTGCCTTTTCTTAACATGGCTTCAACCAAGCCTATTCAATCAAATATACTTATTTATTCATTTATTAGTCTTCTATTCATTACGTGATGTTTTCAAAATGTAATCCGGGATACTTATATATATATATATATATATATGCTTGTATCTCATTGCTTAATTCTCAGCAGTCATTAAGGTTGTGACTTTTTTTTCTTGACAGATTCTTCACACAATTCCTCTACAAGGAAATGCTTCAGCATGCAACTTCCTTATTGCATATCCATCACTATTTGTGATGGCCTTAGCCTTGATTTAGCTTCAGCAGTTTACCACATATCCCATAAGGAATATAAACATGCATATTTTTCATGTGCTCAAATTATGTATCCATACATATTCTGGTTTTGCTAACTTACATCATACATGTGCATCACTTGCACATTTAATATCATTCATATCTAACTGGTATTACTATCAGGCTTCATATTAGGAAGCTCCATAATGCATTAAATCCATGTACCCAAGCATAATTAAACACAAATAAGTATTCATCATGCTAGGTTCTTGCTTGCACTTTTTCCATGTCATTCACACACATGGACATATCCGACTTCTATATCGTTTTCCCAAGGATCTTCCAATCATGCTTATGATCATGTATACACATTCGTGTATAAGTAGGTGCATCTCTTGCACCTTTTTACCTCATGCATTCACTTGATAGTTTAATTTCATCATTAGTGTCCTTTAGTTTGAGATTTTAGAAACTTACAGGACTAATCTCACTGTCATATCTCGTATTGATGTTGCATTTTCTCAGGAAAATAACCAACCAAGGTCACTTTCCTCTTTATGCGACAACGTCTAGCAAGAAAACCTTCTTGCCTTAGCATCCATAGGGTTTTACCCATCTCACTTTTCTCTGGTCATGAGGAGTTATATACTCCGATTTTAATATAGAGAAGTAACTATAACTTCCAGGGATCCTACCCGATCCTATAAGATTCCTTTAAGCCCACAAAGGTATTAACCATTATATAATCTACCATCATCAATGCCTGAAGTTCCAACTGCCCATGCTTAGAAGCAGTGTTACGAACACCAGTTCATCCATCCTTCAAGCTTCAGCTGATCTTGACAGAAAACTGCCACCTTCAGCTATCCACATTCAAGTCTTATTATAAATGTTAATTAGCATATCCCTACTCTGGTAAGAGTAGTTATCACTTTAACAAAGGGCTAAAGAAATTCTTCTACTGAAATTCAACAAGAATTCTGAAAATCATAGGTTCAATCTGCAGTCCTTCTCCTCAAGGAGTAAATGAAGATAACAATACCTCCTTACGCAACTCGTACATGAGCCCAAGAAGGCCAAGTGTTGTAACCATTCTCTGATACCAATTTGTAACACACCCACGACGAGGCATAAAAATTTTTGCTTTTCTTAAAGGACAGATTCTCCATCCATGGTTTCTAGTTTGGATGGCCGGGGAACCAATCCAACCTCCTGGTCAAGGAATCTTTGATTTTGGAGCCAAACGACTCTCTAAGACCTTGAAGGTCTCGTTCTGTAATTAGACGTAGACCCTTTCGACTTCCTGGTGCAGGTTTAAAGGTACCTGCGGCCCTCGTCTTTGCACCTGCAAAATCTCAAAGTCTGGGTGCTATCTCCTTTTCTAATAAGCCCCGTCCTTGATATGACCTTGTGTGATGGTCTTATGTAACCACATGATTGCGAGCGTGACCAAGGGTTGTTTGAAACCAAACTACGTTTCGCCCCACAATTCACCTTGAGCCTCCACATGTCATTTCTTCGAAACTGTGGTTTGGATTGCGGCTCGCCCTCAACTTTTTAAAGTTCGTGTATCTTCAATCCCCGCAATGCTATGGGACCTTCGATCTCACGAACATGACGATGCCTCTGAATTGATGGATCAGATATATCCTTTTCAAATCTACAGATCAGATCTGACCTCTTTCAAATCAATGCCTGTGATTTGTTTCAGAATTTCATACTTCAGAATTATCAAGTCTCAAACTTTCCTTTCTTTCGTACATCAATATTCCGTAGTGGAATATTTCATGACACCTGTCACTACAAATGTGTGGCTACGATTTCCTCCGCGATTCTGACTTCGGGAGTTTCAGTTCTCAAATTCTCATTTCTTTCGGAGATATTTCTCTGAAATGGCAGATTGTCTGCCACACGTCCTCCTCAATGGACGGCTTTTCTCCCGCTTTGGTACTTTGGCCTCCTCAACCAGATCAATGGTCCTTAGGCTCCCTCCTTGATCAACTATCGAGATATTTTTCGGGTCTTCGGACCTTTTCCTCCTCTCTTTTCTTCTGGATTTCTATATCTGGCACCGCGTGTCCACCTTCACATCGACGAATCTCGTCGCTTCGGATTTCCGGACTTCATAAATCTCAAATCTCAACTTTCATTTTTCCCTAATGGATTTTATCCAAAATTGATAATCCACTGACGTGTGTCCCTCTCAAATCAATGGATGTGATCCCTTCACGTCTTCATACTTTGGATTTCTCAGTCCTCAACTTTCACTCCCCCTCGACGTATGTGGATTACTTCTGTGTGTCCTCTTGAATCAGACGGTTGAGGCTTACTTCGGGCCTTTACCCGAAATCCACAGATTTATGCCATGTCTCTTCTAGATCACCTGGTCTAGATTCACTTCGAACGATCTGACGATTGAGATTTACTTCGAACGATCTGATGACTGAGATCTAATTCATATGATTGGAAGGTTGAGATTTACTCCATCTCTCCAGCTCTCCGGACTTCGGGAGTCTCAAATCTCAACTGAAAACCCTCGAACAGATTTCTCTGGATTCCATGATCCATCACCACGCGTCCCTCTGGATCTAGCCATCCAGATTCACTTCGAGTCTTCGGGGTTCAGGAGTCTCAATTCTCAACTGAAACTCCAATGTAATTTACCTGAAACTTTCAATCTATCGCCATGTGTCTCTCTGGATCTAACGGTCTAGAGACCTTTGGCGCTTCGGCTCTTCGGTGCTTCGACTCTTTGGTGCTTCGGATCTTTGGCACTTCGGCACTTCGGCTTTCGGGGCTTCGAAGTTTGTCTCACTCCTCACTTGGAAACCTCTGAAGTATTTTTCCCCAAATTTTTTTATCTATCAACACGTGTCTCCTATCGGCCGATGGACAGGATCTACTGCGGCTCTTCGACTTTCAAGATTTTCAAGCTTCTACGCACTCGCTTCCTTCCGAAGTGCATTTACCTGAAATATACAATCTCCTGACACTTATCCCCCTGGCGATCAACAACTAGGATTTACTTCAGTTGTTTTTCCTCCTCCTTGTCCACAAACCTTCGAAGTTGTGGATCTTACGTCACGTATCAACCCTGACGATGGACAGTTCCGATTGAGTTCATAACTTCATGACTTTGCAAGTCCACTATCCTGTTCACTTTCAAAGGGTTATGCCTCATGCACTTTTCTTGGGATCCAATGACTGTTGGTACTCATGCTCAGATCTGATGGCCTAGATCTGGTCTCCTTTTGCGCACTCTTCTAATTGTCTGGATGTGGATCCCAATGATCTAAAAATTGAAGAAGACTTGAAAAACTTGAAAATTATTGCAAGTGAATGTTATGTGTTTAAAGCAAAAGGATCAGTTTGCAACACATAAATTAAAGGATTACTTATGAAAATTACACATAGACAACAACATAATGATTGAACATAAGCACATAAACACAACAATTTGATAAAGGAGTTCACCCCTCTTATGGGCTACATCTCCTGGTCCAGCTTCCAATGGTTTATTATTATTAATTTCTCAAAGTGCTCAAAAACATGTCTTACAATGCGCAAACTGACAAACCGACTGCTCCAATGGCTTCCCAGCATCCCAAAACCCCTGTCTGGGCCCTTTCAATACCTCAATCGATCGAAAAGTGAAGAAGTTAGGCCTCCTGGAAGTCTCCCTCTTCAAGCTTGTTGTCTCTGGTTCTACAATTCGCACCATCCTTGAATGAACCTGGCTCACACGCTCTTTTAAGCGCAAAAACCCATCACCGGGTGCAACCACGCCAACGGTGCAAACCGTAGGATGGTTAAGGGCACGCCATCCCCTAACCGCCTCGGCACCTGGGCGTATGAGAGCATATGACCTCGCGCTTATCAAAAGGTGGTTAACGTCATTTTAAAACTGTGTAACTTCCGCTCCAGGTCTTGGGCACATGGCACAACACATATAAACCGTGGGCTATGGGTTATAAACCCCGCACGCCAACTGTTACCATGCGCACCATATAATATATGGTGGTCATATGCAATGAGACCATGGGTCGGGGCTAAGCCCCGGCCCGACCCCCCTTTCCATTCAAACAACAAGCGACTTTAAATATATGCGCATTGACATAATAATCAAGGAACAAAGGTTGGAATGTTGGTTAGCAGAAGGTTGTGAAGTCTTTACATAAGAGGGAAGGTCCGGGGGTCGAACCCCGCGGACTCCCATTACATTTTATATAACCACATAAACCAAATAATGAGGGGGACACGTGGCGCCCATGGATTGGGCCACGTGTCCTCATATCATTTGCCACCAACCAGAAACGTGTCAGCATCCGACTCACCAGCAATCAACTAATAAACAAATGCCACGTCATCACCGTACGGACTGTACGGACAGGTACAGTCAGCATCAAAATTTTTGCCTGTTTGGCTTGACGAACAGATCGTGATATCTTCTCCATACGGACTCCGTTTGAGAAAGTAAATATACCACCGGAATCAGGAAGACGAGATGGACGCAATGACACTGTTTTCGTCACATTCCGAGCACTTTCAAAATTGAGCAAAATTTGATCCCCTGATCACACCTCCCCATTGGGAAGCTTTTGGACCTCCAAAAGACTATCTCAGTCTATGTGAAGATG
>JZKD02S2347422.1:621705-635167 GCA_000966675.3 Picea glauca
CTTCAAAAGGAGTCATGCGTGTAGCTGTATGGTATGAAGTGTTGTACCACCATTCAGCTAGGGGTAACCATTGAGCCCACTGATTTTTCTTTTCCGAGGAAAAACACCTCAAATATGTTTCCAAACACTTGTTGACAACTTCTGTTTGGCCATCAGTCTGGGGATGATAAGTTGTGTTGAGATTCAATTCGGTGCCTTGTATCTTGAATAGTTATTGCCAAAAATTTCTTGTGAAAGTTGGGTCGTGATTAGAAACAATAGAGTGTGGCATGCCATGAAGCTTGAAGACCTGATCCATGAATATTTAAGCCACCGTGGATGCTATAAACAGGTGTTGAAGGGCACATAAATGAGCATACTTGGAAAGGTGATCAAAAACCACCATGATGACGGATTTATTTCCTGATTTGGGTAAGCCAGTAATAAAATCCATAGAGATATCCTTCCAAATAGCAGGTGGAATCGGGAGCGGTTGTAGTGTGCCTGGTGATTTAACTGTTTCTCCCTTGTTGTGTTGACACACATCACATTCAGCTACAAAATGAACGTTTCTTATTTCATACCATCCCAGAAAAATGAACGTTTGACCTTGTCATAGGTTTTGGTGAACTCGAAGTGCCCTGTTGTGGGTGTAGCATGAAGCTCAGAAAGTACCGTGAATTTAAGGTTTGATTGTTTACTTGAATACAAATGGCCTTTGTATCGAAGTTCCTCATGGAGCCAAGAGTAATCTGGGGAAGCTGGAGCCTTGGACTACAATTGGTGGATCAACTGCGAACTTTTGGGATCTTGTAGCCATTCCTGGCGAATGGCTTGGAGCCAATTTGGTACAATGAATGAAAGAGAAAAAATGGATCCTTCGTATTCATATTTTTGGGAAAGTGCATACACAGCCACATTGTCTTTTCCTTTCTTATAAATGATCTCATAATCATATCCAAATAATTTAGTCACCCATTTTTGTTGTTCTGGGGAGGAAATGCATTGTTCTAGAAAATACTTGAGGCTTTGATGGTCTGTCTTAATTTGGAAACGTTGCCCCAATAGATAAGGACGCCACAGATCCACGGCATGCAGAATAGACAACATTTCCTTTTCATAGATGGATTTGCCCAGATTTCTTTCATATAGTTTCTTGCTGGTAAAGGCCAGAGGTCGACCCTCTTGCATAAGGACAACACCAATTCCTTTCCCTGAGGCATCACATTCCAACACAAAGGTCTTTGTGAAATAGGGAAGGGCGAGGACTGGAGTGGTGCACATGGCCATCTTCAAGGTCTGAAAATCTTGACTAGCGATTGGATTCCAAGTGAAAGAGTTCTCTTTTAGGAGAGCAGTGAGAGGTGCTGCAATCTTCCAATAATTCTTAACAAACTTGCAATAATACCCTGTTAATCCTAGAAATCCGTGCAAGATCTTAAGAGTATTTGGGTGAGGCCAGTCTTGCATAGCTTCAATCTTTTTAGGATCCACCCTGACACCCTCTTTGCCAACCATATGACCCAAGTATTCTACTTCTGAGGCGCCAAAAGCACATTTAGATTGTTTCAGGAAAAGTTGGTGTTGAGAGAGTAGATGGATAACTCGATCCACATGAGCAAGATGGTCAGTCCAGGTTTTTCTATAGATGAGGATATCATCAAAGAAAACTAAGACAAAATGGCAAAGAAAAGGACGGAAGACATGATTCATGAGGCTTTGGATGGTGGAGGGGGCATTACACAAGCCAAAGGGCATGACCAAAAACTCATAGTGGCCCTCATGAGTTCTAAAGGAAGTCTTGGGAATGTCTGCCTCTTTCATACATATCTGGTGGTAGCCCGAACGGAGATCCAGTTTAGTGAAGAATTGGGCACCACTCAATTCATCCAGGAGGTCATCAATGACAAGAATGGGGAATTTGTCTTTGATGGTAAGTTTGTTGAGGGCACGGAAGTCAAGACACATTCGCCAATAACCTTCTTTCTTTAAGACCATGACCATAGGAGACGAGTAGGGGCTCGTACTAGGGAGGATAGCACTTGCATTAAGGAGTTCCTGGACCATTTTCTCAATTTCATTTTTTTGGGAAAAGGGGTGACGATACGGACATATATTGGGAGGAAGGCTTCCAGGTACAAGGGGAATGGAATGATCATGAACACTGCAGGAAGGAGGGAGGCCTTGGGGAGTGGAAAAGACCAATTTATGTTTAGAAAGGATGGCTTGGAGGTCTTGTGGTACAAAGGGTGTCTCTATTGCTTGTATGGCATGGAGTTGGGAGATAACACCAGAATGACCCTTTTTGAGAAGCGTTTCCATGCGATGGGAACTAATGATCTCAGGTGAACCGGCGGTGATGCCTTGGAACTTATATTGGTGGCCCTCCTGTCAAATTTTATGGTTAAGTCTTTAAAATCCATGAGAATGGGACCCAAAGTCTTTAGCCAGTCTGCACCCAACACAATGTCACAACCTCCCATGTCGATAGCAAACATATGGGATTTCAGGTGGTAGTCACCAATTTGGAGACGCATATTTTCACAATGCCCTCCACATTTCATGGAACCACCATTGGCAATCATTATTTGGAAATTATTAACGGCATGGATGTAGCAATGAGTTTTGGTGTAGACCCCTAAACCCTCAGACATTAGCACTTTAGTCTATCGACATGTGGACCTACATACCATGAATAATTACTATTACATTTTCATTATATTGATAGTTATGTGATTTAATTTAAGTATGTGGATACCAGTTCAAAACTATGTTGTAAATGTCAATACAAATATGGATTCTCATCAAATTGTTATATATTTGCATGGATATGAGCATTAGTGATCTAACCTACATGTTGATGAACTATGTACGATCTAAATGACTATATTGTTGAGGTAACTTGGATGTTGCATACATCAATAATATAATGTATACTATATTTTTTGCTTATACTTTCAAATATTGATATGATCTGTGGTAAGTGTCATTTTGACAGGATGCATAGCTTGCCTAGAGTTATTGTTCGATAACATGACTCTAAGAATAGTAGTTGCACAGTATGGCTCGATATAGGGTGTTGACCCTAGTTCTATCAGCAGGGGCAGAGGTATTTCCCACCATGTAACCTCTGAAACCTAGAGTTGTGGGAGGGCAGTGTTAAGCCATGCTCCCTTAGACGTGTGATGGTGAATTCTAGTTGCTTGCTAGGAAATTTTAGTCAATATGTATGACACTTCCACTTATGGGTTATATCTAGAGTTAGGTCAGTATAGTTGATGCTCCAGGTTAGTCTAGCAGAGGAAAGGATAGGATGGAAGATGGAAGTAGGTTAGGAAGGAAGGATGCTTCGATGATAGTTGAGATTACTAATTTGGGATTATATGTGCCACTATGTTTACTCACTTGGTTCCTACCATGTTTAAAACCCTATTTTGATTCCCTTTTGATATTTTAAGTGTGATAATGGGTTATTGATGGATGATTGTAATTTTGTTCATTAAGATTATTAAATGATGCATTTACTTGATATGTTGTTGTGCATGCCTTGGTGTGATCATATAGGAACTATGCAATAGAGGCAGTGGTTGTCTATTGTTAGTACATGCATGAGATATGTATCCACTAGCTACGCACACATACTCTACACATGTACACTAGTACAATTAATTAATGTATTAATTATTAAATTAGATTATTAACTATTTAATTGAATGCTTTGATGAATATGTAAATTATATTGCATACAAAAATATCTAGAAGAATTAAATACCTTCTTTGACTTGATTGATGGTTGGTATGATGAATTAAATGAGCATGGTGGGTTGTCATGTACATTTTGGCGAAAATTGTCAAATTTCATTTATTAGCTAGCATGAGAAGAAAGACTTTGCATTTTATGTATAGTTGTTTTATGCGATTAATTTATATTTTAGTTTTATTTTAAACTTTTCCCAAAAATCTAAATAAGGGAGGTTGATGGCTAATAATGAGGATGGTTGAGGAGAATTGGGGAAGGGAAAATGGAAACTTGATAAATAGGAGAGGAGGTTGAGAGGTTGGGATAACTCTTGAATGACATAATTCTTGTGATAGTCTTCTTAGAGCATTTGTGCTTTACTGTTCTTGGAGTCACGGGCACGAAGGGCCAAGAAACTGAAAGGTTTCTTGGAGTTAGGAAGTTGGCTAGGCTCCTAGTTGGATGGGTGGTTAATTCTGTTGTTTCACTTTGGGAAAGTAGGAAAGGAAGTGAAAGAAAATAATGCTTGGAAGCATATTCCTACTACTAGCAAGACTATGGTCATCTTCAACATACTAGGGAGGAGGTATTTCACTTGGTATATTTTGTTATGTTCTGTTTAATATTTTAAATGTTTTGTTTAATATTTTAAATCGTAAAGATAAATTCTTAGTTATCTCATCCTCTTATTAGATTCACATATTTGGATACAAATTTGGAATATTTAGTTTTGGAAAAATTGTAAAAGAGTTATGTCATATATCAACTAAATATGATTTCCTATGATTGCATAGCATTTGTTATAGGTGTTACATTAGTGAATATGATTGTATGCGATTTAATAGCAACATTTTTTTTATAGGTGTTACACCAAGGAGACCTAATCTTAGGATCATCTTATCTAGTTTTGTACATTGCATATATTATAAAAGGAGGTTTCCCCCTTGAAGTGGACTATTATTCATTGACTTTTTATCATTCTTAAGGCATTGGTTCATAACATTACATTTACATGATTGATCAAACATTCATTGAAACATGAGAAAACAGTGGTTTGAATGACGATCAACAAACAATGCTTTCTTCAAAATTGATTTTTTATCAAACACAATTATGAGAGTTTTCAATGTTATTTTGAAACTTTCCAATCATCCACTCATTGAATAAACCTCAAATACAATATTCCCACCCACAACATTTTTTCAATGCTTGACTCGAGGCTCCTATAATAACTATTGATATTTTGCATATAAAAATTATTTTCAATATGCAAATAATGTCTTTGTTGCTATGATTTTCATTCCTGCAAACTTTTTTTTTAGGCATAATATTAACCTCTCTTCATTAATACTTTTATGTAATACATAACACCTACTTCTTATTTTTCTTCTTCTTATTTTTCTTTTTTCTAGAATACAACAAACTAACAATCAAACTTACAAAAATTATTATTTGTTTTTATGTAACAATAATATTACTCTTTGTTTTGAATTGCAACTACATATATTCTAAAAAATATTAGAATAAGTTTAAATATTCTATGATTTTGTCATTTCTCGATTTTTCATCACTAGATTCTGACCATAAAATCTTTACTAAAATTGTAATTTGGAATTGTTAAAATCATTGTTTTAAATACATAAATGGATTCAGTAGCCGCGAAGACCCTTACTACAATATGCTTTTTCACTATTAACAATTAATATTTGAAATTTCATCGACCCAAAATCATTCTTGTTAAACTTCACACACAAAATCCCAAAATCATTATTGTTGAACTTCACACACAAAATCCCAGTTTCTCTTCCCAACAATGAGAAATGGTCAAATTCATGGAAATTTTAGACTACAACCAAATATGATAAACCAAGTGCAATTTTTACAATAAATATCCCATAATGACATTACCATATAAAGTAAATAATATGAAATAGCATGTTTCACTTTAATATAGTATAACAACATGAGATTGTTCTTAGTTGTAATAATAACATTACATTATTCTATTCTCCTAATATAAACTAATTAAATTCAATCCAAAACTTCATAGTATATATAGCATGATTGAATCCTTAAATTCTTTTGTGCGGGGAAATAAAAATATTTGAACATAAACTGAATGGTAAGTAAAATATTTGATGTGTGCGATTTTTTCTCTGCAAGTGACGATCAATGTCAAATTCTAACAGTGGTTAAGAGATTAGTTCTAAAAATAAAGGACAAAAAAAAGAAAGAAAATGAATTTAAAGTACAATTCTCCTAATGAAATTACACAATTAATAAAAACATGTTAATGTAAGTTAATAAAAACTAGATTAACGTAAATATTATAATCACTTTTTTCTTGTTTTTGTTTGACAACATAGATATTCCAATAAAGGACGAACATATTCAGTAACCACTCACATAACCAGATCAAATATCAACACACCGATGTTTTCATGTGGTAAAACCCCTAAGGGGAAACATCCACAGCCCCAACCAATGCGACCACTTGGAGCAGTTTATTAATGCAAAAGAAAAAGATTACAGAGATATTTTACAAGCGAGTTTCTCACAATCGATCATCAGAAAATGACTATCCATCCTCTTTAAATAGAAATCATGGACCAATCGGGTGTTAAGCCACGGATCAATGGTCGTTAAGATTGAGGAGAGTATGAACCATCGGATCACTCTATGTCGGGAACATATCGTCACCATCGGATGTCCTAACTACAAATGCATACTAATGCATACTAAAGAAACACACTAAGAAACACACTTTTACCTAACGACAAATTAGACCAAGTAGTTCTTAACTAACTCCTAAGTGTCTAAATATCCTAACATCCCCCCTTAAGAACAACTTGGGATAGGATTGAAGGATTTACAATGTTGACACAATAGGAGAAGGAAGGAGGCATTAGAGATTATCCCCCCTTAATGAAAACTTCTTGAACTCCTAACATAGATTGAATTTTGGAAAACTTCGCTTCTGTAAGAGACTTTGTGAAAATGTATGCAACTTGATCTTCTGTAGGGAAAAAGGGCATTTCAATAACTTGATCATGAATGAGCTTTTTGATGAAGTGAATGTGTAGCTCTATGTGCTTTATGCACTGATGTTGAACTGGGTCTTTGGCGAGCTTTATGGCACTCTGATTATCACACCAAAGGTTGGTCGGATGCTGCTGCTGGAATCCAAACTATGAAAGGATTTGTCGAAGCCACAAGGCTTCCTAACTTGCATTTACCACTGCTCGGTACTCTGCTTTCGCTGAAGAAAGTGCAATAATATATTTGTTCTTATAGGGCCAAGTGATAGGTCCTGAACCAAGGATGAAAACATAACCTGCAGTATACTTCCAATCATCAGGGTCATCAGCCCAATCAGAATCAATGAAACCAACCAATAAAGGAGTCCCCCCCTGAACTGTAATGTATCCTAAACTAAATTGTACCAAAGACATAGAGAAGTATCCTTTTAGCTTCTTTCCAATGGCTTTCATGGGGTCTTTGCATATACTGGGAAACAAGACCAACAACAAAGGAAATATCAGGACGGGTATGAGTCAAGTATAAGAGGCTACCAACTAACTGACGGTACAGGGTGGCATCAACTTGAGGAGAAGTACATGTGGCAGTAATATCGACTCCAAACTAGAAGGGAAAAGGGGTTGGTTTACAATCATCCATGTGAAAGAGACAAAGAAGGTCACAAGCATACTTAGACTGGGAAAAAAAAATTCCTTCATTGGTTTGCAAAACTTGGAGGCCAAGGAAATAGTGCAAAAAGACTAAGTTTGTCATTTCAAATTTCTTCTTAAGGTTGTTTTTCACATGGTTTAAAAGTTTTGAGTCACTACCAGTAAGGATAAGGTCATCAACATAAAGGACAAGGATTATGAGATGGCTTCCTACTTTATTGGTATAGACATTAGGATCATAATGGCATCTAGAGAATCCAATGTTAATAATAAAATTGTCCATTTTGGCATACCAAGCTTGGGGAGCTTGCTTAAGACCATACAGATATTTCTTAAGGTGACATACAAGGCTAGAGTCATTCTGGACATAGGCAGGAGGTTGTTCCATGTATATTTATTCTTGCAGATCTCCATGCAAGAAGGTGGATTTAACATCCATATGATGGACCTCCCATTTATGTGAGGTAACAAGGGAAAGAACATGGCAAATGGAATTCATTTTGGCTATAGAGGCAAAGGTTTCATTATAGTCAATTCCTTCAACTTGGGAAAATCCTTTGGCAACTAACTGAGCCTTGTGTCTTTCAACACTTCCATCTGATGCATACTTAGTTCTGTAGACCCATTTATATTTGATAAGTTTTCTTCCTTTTGGAAGAGGTATAAGATCCCAAGTATCGTTTTCCATTAAAGAACGATGCTCTTCATTCATTGTTGTATCCCAATATGGATGACCTGAAGCTTCTGAAAATGTCTCTGGATCATGAGTCTCTAAAAATTGATCCAAAAGAGAAGAGGCTCGTTGGAACTGTGAATGTGTTTGACGCTGATATGAAGGATCATCGACAAGACCACTAGCTACTTCTTGTGTTGAATGAACCCATCTAGGAAGCGGTGGAACTGGTGCGAGTTCAAGTTCAAAGGACTCATCTAGAGGAAGGTGAGCAAGCAGAGGTGGATTTTCATCCTCACTGTCATCATATGAAGAAGAAACCAGAATAGGAACAAAATAAGGCACAAACGCTGAAGATGGATCGCAGGATGAAGAAGGCACAACCGTCGAATTAGGCTCGCAGGCCAAGAGATTTTCATCAAATTTAACATCTCTTCTAAGAATAATTTCATTACAATGTGGTTGAAGAAGTCTATAACCTTTGACATATTCATAATAACAAAAAAATATACACTTCTCACTTTTAGGCTGCAATGCTTTCCTTTTCTCATCAAGAATGTGAGCCCATGTTATACTGCCAAATACACGGAAGTGACTTACATCTAGTTTAATTTTAGTTCATGCTACTTCCTGTGTTATATTTTTAAGAGCCTTTGTGGGAGTGTGATTGACTATGTAATTTACACAGTTGATTTCTTCCACCCAATACTTTAGACTTAATCCCTTAGATTGGATTATACAATTAGCCATTTCTTTTAATGTGTGGTTCTTTCTCTCAACAACATCATTTTGTTATGGTGTATATGGAACAGTGTGTCACATTTGGATGCCTTGTGTAGTGTAGTAACTTGTAAAATTATTGTTCACATATTCACCTCCATTATATGTTCTTAACTTTTGAATTTCATGTCCAGATTGTTTTTCTACAAGGGCCTTGTAGGCCAAAAACTTGTCAAAAATGTCGCTCTTAAGTTTAAAGAATTAAACCCAAGTACGTCTAGAAAAATCATCAATGAAAGTTAATAAATAATTGCACCCAGAAAAGGAAGGAGAAGAAAGTGGACCACACAAATCACTGTGAACAAGTTGCAAAGGGCCCGAGGCATGTCAAGAGGCACGTTTGTCAAAATTGTCCAGATGATGTTTGTCGAGAACACAACCGACACAAACACCATCCTTGCATGAAACAAGAGGAAGACTAGTCACCATCTATTGATTACATATTTTTTTCAATGAGCGATAGTTTAGATGACCAAACCACTCATGCCAAAGTTTTCTCAAGTTATCGCTATGAGCAACAAAAACTGATGAAAAAGATGATGACCCAAAGTTGTCAAACTTGTACAACCTGGTAATACCATCAACAATTCCAGTTGCAATAACATGCTTAGGATCTTTTAGATCCTTGATTACTACTTGGTGAGGTGAAAACTCTACGATTTTACCTTCACCTGAATGAGTGATTTGATAGACTGATAGAATGTTACAAGAAAGACTTGGAACACATAATACATCATTGAAATGACCATTATCTACTTGAATTATTCCAGATCCTACAACAATAAGAGATCTATCATCACCAACAAATATTTTCTTAGTGTTACATTCATTTAGACCAAAAAATATGTCTTTATCCTTAGCCATATGATAATATGCTCCAGAATCAATAAGCCGCTCATCAGAAGAAGAAGTAGAAGTTGTATTGAAGGAGAAACCAGAAGCGGAAAGTGCATGTCCATGAGAAGAAGAAAAAGAAGTAGAATCAATACTAATGTTGTGCTTCTTCATTATTGCTTCTAAAGCTTCCATCTTCTTGAAACATTTGGACTCATCATGACCATCTTTATCACATAAGTTGCAATGTATGTCAGTCTTCTTATTTTTATATTTTTCTCCTTTGTCACCATTAGGAGTTGAAGTTGTCCGCGTAGGTTTGGGACACTTATGTTGTTTGTTGTTGTAGCAAGGATGTTGCTTCTTGGATACTTGGGTTTATCTTTCTCTTGGGCAACTAAGGATTTCTTGTATGTACCTGTAGTGTTGATCACTCCAAGTTGTACAAGCTTATCCTCCTCTCTAATCAAAGAAACACAAAAGGACTCAAGAGTGGGTTTTTGATAAGTTTTACCTAGAGCCTCTCTCATGGAATAAAATGTAGATATAAACACAGAATATGCACTACCTAGCTTAGAAAGAATAAGGTAGATGCAACACTCTTCCTCCATTTTTATCTCACATTCTTCACATAAAATTCTGAGTGTTTTAAACCTAGATAGATAGTCTCCAAGGCAAGAAAAATCACTTGGACTCAAGCTCAATACTTAATTTTCTAACTATTTTTCTCTAATAATATTGAGTTTACCAAACACAGATTCAATATTTTCCCAAGCTTCTTCAGGGTCATCAATTTCTTTAAGGTGGAACCTTAAATCAGGAGAGATAGACATTTCGATTAGTCCACGTGATTTGTCACTCCTATTAGCCCATTTGGATTTCTTATCATCACCAATGGGTGATTTTTCCTTTCCCAAGGTAATCTGGTACAAGCCTTTACTTTTTAATGAATCTTCCATATGAGATTTCCATTGGAAGTAGTTGGTGTTGGTAAGCAAGACATAATTGTAGAAGCCATATTAAATATGAAGATAATATGGATTTAAAAACTGAAAATGATGTTCTGAATGGAAAGAGCTCGAAAAATTATGTGGTTTTAAAAAAAGCGGCACTGAAAGAGGACTTCGGATGTGAGAGTTATGCCCTTTTAAAAAAAGGCATAATCGGTAACCAAATGACCACGTGATAGTGTAAGTTGCTTTATGAAGTGACCCACTTTTATAAAGAGAAGTGGGGATCACTTTTAGAATGAAGTTACTTTATAACAAAAAATTTGCATGCAAAATAAATAACTATAAAATAAAATATTAAAGCTACTTTTAGTGATTCACTTTTATACTTGAAGTGAAATACACTTTACAGTTTTAGCATGAACTTTTTCCAAAAAAAAAGTAACAAAAGAGAGACTTGAACTCAAGACCTCTTACTTAATAAGGAAACTTTTAACCAAATGGTATAGAAAAAAATATTGTAATGTTCATAAGGAGGATTGGGGGTGTTGTTGTTGTTTTTGTGGAAGACGGCCTTGGAGAGCGTGCTAAAATAAACCTCTTTTCACACAAGAAAAAAATTTCATTTATCGATGACAACAAGAGTTAAATCTCGATTAGCTTACTCGGAAGATGCACCTTTTCCTATTTGTTTCTGATTTTCCAAGATCTCATAGGGCGCGGAGAAAAGAGAATACGCATATCTAAAAGAGTAGCAACCCAGAAATAAATAAATAAAAAATGAAATAAAACCAAAATACTACTCTACAAAAATTTTAAAAATGTGTATTCAAGTTGTATACCTCTAGATCTAACTGTAATGGTCATATATTGGGAAAATGTAAACCTTTTCGAGTGAAACGAAAAGTGTTCCTGAATGAAATGAGTGCTCCAGACGCAATGGAATAGTACTCTAAGCCCGTAAATATATGGAAATGATAGAAAATGGAGATGAATTAACTCGACTTCACGATCTCGATCTACAACAAGAGCAGGTCTTCAAACAGGATCTGATACTATGTTTGACAACACAAGTATTTCAACAGAAGATGAAAACCTTTAGTAACCACTCACGTAACCAGATCAAATATCAACACACCGATGTTTTCATGTGGTAAAACCCCTATGAGGAAACATCCATGGCCCCAGCCAACACGGCCACTTCGAGCAGTTTATTAATGCAAAAGAAAAAGATTAAAGAGAGATTTTACAAGAGAGTTTCTCAAAATCGATCATCGTAAAATGACCCGCCATGCTCTTTAAATAAATATCATGGACCACTCAGGTGTTAAGTCATAGATCAATGGTCGTTAATATTGAGGAGAGTATGAACCGTCGGATCATTCTATGTCGGGAACATATCGTGACCATCAGATGTCCTAACTACAAATGCATACTAATGCATACTAAAGAAACACACTTTTACCTAACAACACATTAAACCAAGTAGTTCTTAACTAAATCCTAAGTGTCTAAATATCCTAACAGTTTTTCAAAGGAAAACTACTTGAGGTTCCTGTTGGAAGATTGGTTGTTGTCATTGATGTCAACCCTAGTCATGGGTTTTGGACCGCAAGATTGATGAAGGTATTTGGACATGAAGGAAAATGCACATAAAAATAAAACACCCATGGATGGATAGTATACATCATGTTGTTTCCGGTGGTATGTGGCACGTCACGTGGATCCTCATGGTTGAGGAGAAATGAACTTTTGAAGATCACAAAGTGAATTGAAGAAGGAAGTACATGTAGGCCCTGAAGATAATTAAAGAAAAGAATTACAAAATAAAAAACTGTCAAGTCGGACCTAATGTTAAAAGGAAGTGACATAAATGGTATAAATAAACATCATTATACATTCATTTGATACAAGTTGAATTTCAGAGGAAATCAGAAGTAAAGAAGGCTTGATTTCAAGGGAGGATGAAGTCTTTTGGTGATGTGTTCTAAGGTATGTTATTTCCAGGTCATCTTACCATTTTTTCTATAACTCTTTTTCTAGAGAGATTAATATGGTGAAATTGATATGGTATTGAGAATATATATCAAGGTACCTCTGGTAAAAATTTCAGCTCTTGATTCGCTGTAATTATGGAGATACACTCTGTGGAAGATAGGGTTTGTGACTAGTCCTGAAGCTAGTCAATAAATAGGTGTTACGGGTACAAAAATCATAACTTATTCATACAGAATCCAAATGAAGTGGGACGACTTCCATTGGAAACAGTACAGACTTTAGTTTCTTTTGTATGAGTTTCAGAATTGGATGTTAAATATTGAGCACGGGGCATGCTGTACAAGTTGGGTCTTCTGAATAGACCAGAATTGAATAAAGTCTATCATTCTTTCTATAACCTCTTTTCGGGGAGAATTCAAGGAGTGAAAATTGGAGGAGTTTCAGAGAATACATTGAGTAATATTATCTACAGGATCATAGTACTCTAAGAATTGAAGAATTACATAAATTGAAGAAGTCTCAGAAAGCATTATTAGGTTCTATGTGATGATTGGTTGATGGTGATGATTTAATGTAAAGTTTTATTATCTCTCATATATTCTTGGGTGGAAGGAAGGGGAAAGGATGGAGAGCTCAACTCTCTCTTGATATCGGAGGATCGTATCTTCCTCTTGGAGGTTTATCCCTTCCTTTACATTTGGAAGTTGTAGCTACCTTTGGAAGTCATTACTTCCCTTGGACAATAACTATTGATTATTTCTCATATATTGTACATGGTGTATTGTGGTGTATTGGTGTAACTCTTATACTATTGTTCATT
>JZKD02S2347422.1:664410-707370 GCA_000966675.3 Picea glauca
TGATTATTTCTCATATATTGTGCATGGTGTATTGTGGTGTATTGGTGTAACTCTTATACTATTGTCATTTCTCATTAGATATAATTGAATGGTTTAAGTATAAGTTGAAAAAGGTCTTAAATTGTACTTGATACTGATTCACCCCCCTCTCAATATCAACAAGCGGGACAAATTACTTAGAGAAGAAGAAGAAAAATGGAGACTTAGAAGCAGAGCGTTGTGGTTAAAGTGTGGAGACAAAAACACTACATTTTTTCATAACTTTGCTAGTTACAAGAGGAACAAAAAACAAATTTGTGAGATAAGGGATGAGGAAGGTTAGTTACACTCTGGTGTGGAAGCTATAATGTTAGAAGTTGTTAAATTTTTAAAATCATTTTATGGAAAGGTGGATGAGGATTATATAGCAGAACAATTTAATACAACTGGACTCATTGGTTGTTTGGTACATGTTGAGGACACAAAGCATCTAGAAAGACCGTGCACTAAGCAGGAGCTATGGGAGGTTCTTAAAGCTTTCGAAAAAGATAAAATCCCCGGGCCCGATGGATGGATTGTGGATTTCTTTCTTCATTTCTTTGAGCTAATAGGAGATGACTTGCTGGATCTGGTGGAGAACTCAAGGCTTTGGGGAGCAGTTAAAAATTCATTAAATGCTACTTTCTTAACATTGATTCCAAAGGTAAATAACCCCAGCTCGTTCAGGGATTACATACCGATAGCCCTATGCAATCTCTGCTACAAATGATTTCAAAGATAATAGCCAATAGGATCAAACCTATTCTGTCTCGGTCGATGTCGGAGGAACAATTAGGCTTTCTCAAAGGTAGGAAAATTTTGGATGCGATTGGAATGGCTCGGGAGTGTCTCCATAGTATAAAGGTTAAGAAGTCTAAATCCCTGATTCTAAAGTTAGATCTTAAGAAATCATATGAATGTATAAATTGGGACTTCTTAAGCTTGATCCTTCTCCAATCAGGTTTTAGCATTCAATTCACTAATTGGATCTTAGGTTGTGTGACTAGTGCAAATTTTGCGGTCTTGATTAATGGGGAGGCTTCTCATATGTTCAAAAGCGGAAGAAGGTTGCGCCAGGGATGTTCATTATCTCCCTTGTTATTTATACTTGTTATGGAAGGTCTTAGTCTTTTGCTGAAGAAAGGATTGGGTGAAGGGAAGCTTTCAAGGGTTAAGGTTTCAAGACTTATGAAGATTTTGCACCTGTTTTTTGTTGATGTTGTTTTAATTATGTCGAAGGCATCGGTGGAAGAGTGGGTTGATATCAAAAGTATTTTAACAACCTTCTACAAAGCCTCGGGTATGTGTATAAATTGGTCAAAATCTATCTTTTATCATTCCAGAATCCTTGGTGATGTTCTAGATAGATTAAAGGTACTTTTTCCTCATGGTTTTGAGGAATTGGCTAAAGGATTCTCGTACCTTCATTATTTTTTAAATGCAGATGCGTACAAACTTAAGGATTGGCCATGGATTCTAAAAAAATTTGAAAAAAAGATTGGATGGTGGTGTAATAGATGGTTGTCCCCGAGGAGACATTTTACACTTGTAAAATATGTGCTTGAGGGTCAGGCTGTATACTGGATGGCTTTGGAAGCCATATCAAATTCCATTTTACACAAAATTCGTAGCATGATGTTTAAATTTCTGTGGTTGGGTATTGAGGGAAGGAAGCACATTCACTTGTGTAGTTGGGATCATTTAGCAAGGCCAAAGCAACTGGGAGGTTGGGGTATTCTAAATGTTCACCTTTTTAACAGGGCATTGGCTGCAAACTTATTGTGGCGGGTTTTAACAAAGTATGGGGTCTGGAGTAAAATCATCAAGGACAAGTACATTCCACATTGCTCCACGATTACTTGGTTTCGAGTGGCTTCTCCTTCTAATCCGTCGGCTTCTTAGACCTGGAAAAGTCATCTTAAATCTTTACGTTTATTAACTCATTGGCTTGGGTGGATACCTGGTTCTGGTCATTGTGTTCAAGTTTGCTTAGATTTCATTATGGGTTTGGGGCATTCATCGTTCTTATCCATTCAACTGCGAGCTGAACTGAGAAGAAACTCTGTGTTATATCTCTTTCAATCTAGAGGACTCAACAGGGCATGTATTATTTCTTCTTACTGGAAATTAGATGAAGACCTTGGCCTGGTCGGGAACAATGCAACGGAGTGGGAGGCTTATCGGAAAGCTTCGTGTTATGCTGGGATTCAGTTACAAAAAAAAAGTGATGAGCTAATATGGGCAGGTGGTGATTCCATGGGTAGAATTTTTGCAAAAAACATTTATGTTGCACTTGCAAAATTTTTTTGGCCTAATCCCATTGGAGGTTGGTGCAAACATATTTGGAAATGGGATCTTATTCTAAATATAAATCTCATCTTATGGTTATCTCTGGAGAATAGGATTCTCTCTTGGGATAACCTTCAAATGAAGGGTCGCAGGGGCCTAATATCTGTGTTTTATGTCTTAATGAAGCTGAGTCAGTGCACCATCTCTTTATTTCTTATCTCTTTAGTTGGGTGGTTTGGAACCAATTATACTTATCTCTTAATTTCTAGACAGTTTGGGAAGGAGATTGTCTAAGTTCTTGTTTTGAGAGTTGGACTAGGAAGGAAACAACCTTCATAACTCTACCTTCTATTGTTTATTGGTTCTTATGGTTGGAGAGAACCAGGTTACATTTGAAGGACACAAAGCATCGATTTAATCGGTGGATGCAAAGGTTAAAGCATTGTTGCCCCTGGTGGCGGTGACCAAAAAAGTTAAAATGCGTTCTATTCAGCCACCTCGTCTTGTGACCTCAAAATTTTGTTGGTTCGATGGGGCTGCACTTTCCAGCGCACTCAAGTGTGGGGCAGGAGGTATAATTAAGATTAGCGATCATTATGTCATCAAGTGGACTTTAAATTGCAGCCAGGGGACAAATACGAGAGCATAATTCTTAGGTGCTTGGCCGTCTCTTTATCTTGCGGGACGACTCAACCTTGAGGTGATCCAGGTCATTGGAGATTCAAATATCATCATCGAATGAATGAAGGATAGAGGCAAACTGCAGGTTGCCTCCTTGATGGGATGGATGGATGGCATAAAAGTGATGAAATCTGCATTCAAAGAAATTTATTTCACTCATGTGTACAAGGAACTAAACATGGAGGAAGATACTCTTTCGAAATTGGCCCTCACCAAGCTTGAAGGAAAGCTTGATTACAACAATTGGGTAGAGGGAAATGAGGGGCCTTCCATCACTATCAGTGTTTTTTGACTCAGGTTGTAAATTTAAGTATTGACTATCCTTTGGTGATAGCAGTATATGTGGATGGTAAATATGTTTTTGTATTTTTCTCTTGTCAGGGATCTTCTTATACCCATGTTGTAAAGTTTTTGTATGGCATATTTTAGAAAAGGTCCTAGTATTTTGAAAGATGGAGGTGGCCTATGGACCCTGCAAAGTCATTGTTATCTGTAGTGTGAACTCATTTATATATATATATATATATATATATATATAAAGGACAATTTTCTTGTTGGAAAAAAAAAAGTAGTGTAAGTGTTGAAATTGATGTTATAGCATATTGATGATTTACTAATATGGTTGCAAATTTGTTTTTCAATTTTGATATCCCTACTCTAATAGTATGTTAGCACTATTCCCCGAATGGGGTGTCACCGTGACATGACGGTTGATAGTTGGGACGAGGCCACTTGGTCAGACCACATGCCACCTGGTGTACATCCATTGCCATCTCCCCTCTCCAGTCACCTCCAACTTTTAAACTGCCTTCCGCCACCCTCCACTTCTCATTCACACCCCACAGCTCACACGCTCTGGAAGCTCCGCACCTTGTGTGTCTTCATGGCACCGTGCAGAGGGTCTTCCCAGTCTTTTAAGCTCCAGTCGGCTCCTATAGTCGAGATGTGGTCTCTTGCTCCTCACTCATTCGCTCGTAATTCACAGAGCCAAACCTCTCGGGCTCATCCTTCCCTTCGTTCTGCGACCGATTTCTGGTGCAACCTCCCCTGGTTTTCTTTTTTGTTGTGGGGCTCCCCCCTTCCAAGATCGTTGTTCATCATGCCCCGACCCTGGGGCAAGCCAAAGCAGGGAGCAGCCTAGTACGAGGCCGGGGGAAGGAAACCGCTCGCCTCAGACTCTCCATGTGAAGCTGTCAACCCCCCTCCTTTGGCTCATGTATTTGTGCTCGCCCATGACCAACCACCCTGCAACCCCGCCCCTGACCTCACTCCCCTCTTGAACCCCTACACATGTAGGGTTGAGTGGTTCAATCTGCTTGGCAATTCGATAGGTTACGCACCACCTCCCCCTTCTCCCCCTCGACGTTCCTCTTTTCCACCCTCCCCTCCTCGCCCCGCCCCCCACCACCCCTCCCCCCACCTCCCCTCAGAGATCCTTCTCCTCCTCTCTGCAGTCCACCCACCCCAATCCTTTCGGTGACAAATGTGAAGATCGAACCGAGCTCCTGAATACTCTGAGCACTATGAAAAAAGATCTGGAGGATATCAAATTGACAACGCTCGACTCACAGAATAGGGAAGCCGACCGTTGGAGCAGAGTGGACGCCCTGATGGTTTTCCTTTAGGATCTTCGACAAGCCATGGTTGACCGTGGAAAAGGAAAAGCACAAGCAAAATAGGTTTTCGCAAGGTTGCGGCTAGGACCAAGTTTCTAATGTTTTATCATGCTTTCTATTTCTCAGCTCAACACCTCTACCTCTATTTTTTACACTGTTAAGTATTTCGGCCCTGCGTGGCCTCGTAGCTTAGCTTACCTTCTGTTGCATGACACTTGGCAACGGTGGTTTCCGAGATGAACATCGTTGCCACCTCTGAACTTGGACAACTGGCGCAGTGGTTTCCCACAAGGGCATCGCTGCCATATGGCTAATTACATCACATACAACTATACTTTTTGACAAGAATTAATACCAACCCTAATTTACAAAAAAAAAAAATATATTAACACTGTTGATGTCCATACTCTAATTATAACATTACAAATAGTTTTAATATTATATTATAATGAAATATCCTTATGTTAAAATTTTATTAACATGAATATTTTTCTATCATTAAATTTAATATATTTGACATTTTTAAACCATTTTAAACATATAATATTAACTATAACAAACCATAATATATCACATTTTGTTACATTAAGAAAACATAATATATCATAATTTATTGCATTAAGAAAAGTGAGATGTCTTTTACAATTTAAGTGGGGAAATATATTTTATTTATATTTAAGTATGTGTAATGATTATACCTATATGTAGCGGATGGGGAATGCTCCTATAGTTTAAAAGTTATCATTAAAACTTTTTTTTATTTATGGTGAAGATATATTTATCCTAGTCAAATCAAATTAAATTTTATTTTAATATAATATAAAACTAAATTTTCTCAACTTAAGAGATATTTTTTTAATTGTTTATGTGTGGGAATGCTTCTATGTTTGAAAAGTTACCATGATTTTTTTTTAATGGTGAAGATATATTTATCATAATCAAGTCAAATTTTACTTTTAATATAATATAAAATTAAATTTTATAGATTTGAAGAGATATTTTTTAATGGTTTGAATTGCAATTTATTTATAATATTTTTTTGTTTTGTCTTGCTGCTACAATATAGTTATTTATTTTCTTATGATATTATTTGGATAAAAATACAACTTTTTAAATAGTAAAGTGTAAATAAACAAGATTTAACCAATAAGATTTGTGTTTATTAGTATTATTATCACAAAACATTCACTATATTGCATTTTTAACATGGTTTACTTTATTTAAATTACATATCTTTATACAAAGTGTTGATACTCGATATTAATTTTAATTGATTTTAATGCAATACATGTTTCTTGGAAATTAACATCTAATGACCCAAGTACAATCAAGTGTATTTCATGTACATCTCCACATATGTTAGAAAACATACATCTTCCAAGTCGACCCCCTCCCTTCAAGAGGTTATCCTTCTTCCTTATTTTTTCTTATGGGGTTAAGGGGCAATGCCCTAAAACATCAACAATGATTGACATAGAAAACACTTTGTGTTTAAATTTGTGTGTACAAACACTTCAATAGCTTGTGCACACCCACCATAATTGCTTGTGTGTACATATCTCAATAGCCTATGAATGCATACCTTTGCATCTTGCACACCCCCTATAACTAGGAATTTCAATCATCATTAGAACCATCATGGAAACCTAACACATACATGCAAACAACACCATGTGAAGCACCAAGAAGGTGAAAAGTCACCAACTATTATAGAATTGGACTCACTTTAACAATTGAAGAGACATTCACTAAAATGTAACCTTATGTATAATATGTATCATATGAGGCATAGCTTCTCTTGCTTTCCTTTCTAAAACATTGTACAACATTTACATAATAATACAAACACTATTATTTTAATTTATTTATTTAATGTTATTCTTTATTTCTTTCTCTTTTTCATACTTTTATGTAGATGAATCAATTAGTTTAATATGTTATTGAAATACAACCATCTAAAGCATCATATTAGAAAAGAAAAATCTATATTTTGAAGACATATTTCTGGATATCATTTAAAAAAAATCATCAAAATATCAATCAAATGCTAATTTTTATTTGAAATGCACACCTCTACCCCACCCAAAATATAATTGAAATGCTAATACTTATCTATAAAAATTAAGATTCATCTGCAACTTAAATTTTAATGATAATTCCATTGTAATTGTGTCATTGTGATGATGATACCAGCATAAATAAACACACAAAATGGCATAAGTGATTGGTTCCATTGTAATTGTGGTGATGATGCCACCATCAATGGACACAAAAAAATGCCACTGAGTGGCTCTTATTGTGCTTATCTGCTCAAGGAATACCTCTAGCTCATTGGACCAATTTACCATGCGTTTAACCACCCAAACTTACACATCTAGCAGGGTCTATGTCAAGACTTTGGAACACATACAACTACATGCCAACCAACAAACAAGTAGACTGTTACCAACACATCGATCGATCACATATTTTATGAAAGGTGGGATCAACACATATGTACAAACCAATGTTTATTAATTAAAATAAGATGTTGGCTTTTAGAGAATAGTGCTAGTCATGCTAAACTACAAGAAGGCATGCTTGTTTACATTATACTAATGATTATGAGGAGGACCCACATATACATACATTTATAAAGTATAATATGATTATGGGTTTATTTGATTTTTGTCAAACTTAAAGTTGGACCACTTTGTATTGTTGAATATAAAATCATTTTCACGTTCCTCTGCCTAGTTAGGATTCTCTTCTGTTATTAATCACATCATGGACCCACCTTTGACTTTGCTAAAGCATGCCCTTTGGATGATAGAGCACCATGTACACGTGCTCATGTTTAATGCATTTGACTTTGCAACCAAAGTACTTATATTTAAGTGATCATTTTCGAAAGTTATTAGGTCCATATTGAGCCATGCCAATGCCTCATAATTACTCATTGTTCACAAGTGGGATGGATGATGATGTTAGAGGCTGAGGTATGCATGGAGCACATATTCAATCATGGCCCCCATGACTAACATGTGAGGATTATTTTTCCTTATTGCTTCATGGGACCCATAGACAAATGGGATAATCAACAATAAGCATGACATCATTCATTATTTGTTAAATGTTTCATGTCACAACCAGCATGCAGAGATGGATCAGCAAGTATCCATAGACACATAAGTTCTTTGACATGTTATTTAAATATTATATTTTAAAATTTATCATTTTTATAATAAAATATGATAACGTTATTACTTTATTAACATTAAAAAAATATTTTGACTTAAAATTAAATAACATTTTAACATTTTTTAAAATAATATTTTGATGTAAAATTAAATAACATTTAAAAAAATAATATTTTGACTTAAAATTAAATAACATTTTAACATTTTGACTTAAAATTAAATAATATTTTGACTTTTTATAAGTCAATATATTTTTATAAATAATTTATATGATTAATTAAAATAATTATAAACCAATATATTTACTGATTAATTAAAATCATCATAACTGATAGTTTGTCGACGTTTCGGACCCACAACAGGATCTATTAAAAATACTGTGGTTCTTCTGACATTTTCTATACAAATCTCTCACCACAAAAACCTAAATGATCAGATCATCATAACTATTTAATTAAATATTTTAACTTCTTACCATATATTTTTACAATACATTATTTGATTAATCAAAAACTATCATAACCATTCAATGAAATTGGATTCACATAGTGTCAATTACCACATACCATTTAACTTTTAAATATGCATTTAATGAAATCGGATTCACATAGTGTCAATTACCACATACCATTTAACCTTTCAATATGCTTTCCTATAATAAGTATTATATAATAATATTCATTAACTTTTAAAAAGCTGGTCATTTTCAAAGATGCTATTTTGTGAGAGGGTAGTTCAATGTACCTTGTTAAGTAAGGAATGTTTTTCATTTTAATTGGTCAAATCAGCTTAGAAAGAAAAGGTAATTATTTTCAAAAATGTTATTTTATGATAGGGTAATTTAATGTATTATTTTTTTTAAAGAATTTTATTTATTTTAATTTTTTAAAATTAATTAGATATAGAAATATTGTAGTTTAAATTTTGGAAAGTTTTATAATTTTTTTTTTTTTGATAATTCATAATATAATAATAATTTAATTTTAAATTAATTGAATTATAAATATTAGTTGTTATTATTACATTATCTTGTTAAATAAAATTATTGAAAAATGTTAAATCTATTTTTAATTAAAAATAACAATTTTATTAATTCAATAATATAAATTAAAAAAAATCAAATTCTTAAAATATTTAAGATTCTTCCTTATAAATAAAAATAATTTGAAATATTTAAATTCTTTTAGAGTTTTCAATAAAATTTTAACTTCATTTCCTTATATAAAATATTTGAACTTTAATAAAAACATTCACATCACATGATATGAAATGTTTAATTTTTTTTAAATCAGATGATATGAAAAGTTTAAATTTAAAAAAAATTAACAAAGCATTCACCTTCATGATGTGAAATATTTGAATTTAAAAAAGGAAAACAAAGCATTCACCTTCATGATGTGAAATATTTGAATTTAAAAAAGGAAAACAAAGCATTCACCTTCATGAAGGATAACGTTTTTAATCCACAGGGAGACTGTCAAACTGCGTATTAAACCAAGTTACAGTAAAATAAGGAAACTGTGTGAAATTGTTAACAACAATCTTACAGTCGGCTCTCACGTCGTGGAAGTTCATATAGTATATATTGATTAAATAAAATAAAATGTAGAGGGATATATATATATATAAAACATTGGAAAGTGCATCCACTATGTAGATAATAAGTATGAATAGTCAATATATTGATAATAAATATACTGATAAAAGATGAAAAATTGGAGAAGATTTTCAACATAACATTATACAATAATGAAATATATTAATTATAAAAATTGACTATACAATAATGAATATATTAATTATAGAAATTGTTTTGATGATTTAAATGATTAAAGATTGTTTATCAATATTAAGGATGTTAGTATCTAGTAAACAGGATATTTTGTGAATTGAACATGGATGGGAAAAACACTTCTCACAAATTAGTGGGGCTAAACCCAATTAACATATTGCTTATCAATATATTAATAAATGATGAAAAATAAAGGATAATTTCAAGCATAATAATCTACATTAATGAAACATAGAAAATTATTTAGTTATATATTTATTATTGATATAAATTAATTAGTTTAAAAAAAAGATAAGAATCAAAGTATTATGGAGTATTAGTATGGTTCAATTGGTGAGAACACATGTTGATTTTGATCTCATAAATGAGTATAATAAGAGTTTTGCAACTAAATATGTTTAATTATTTATAAATAAAATGATAGAGGAGGTTAGGGAATATACACCTCTCTAAACTAAGTACAGGTTTTATTATCCCACAAACAAGGGGGTCTCACACTTCAATTTAACATCTGGATCTATGACATTAAATTAGATTATTGTTAGGTGGTAACAAGTGGTGTTCCTTAGTCATAACAAGTGAGGATAATATATCCCTTGAATTTTGGAATTAGATTACTCGGGACATGCTTCAACTTGGTCCAACTTGATCATAGGAAGAAACCTAAGATGACTTGGTTAATTTTAATCACCTAAGTTGGTGGACAAGAACCCTCTAAAGTATAAAGATATCAGTTACACGGGCTATTATTCTAGAGCGAAAGTGGTACATCAAATCAAGTGTTGATATGTAAGTGAAGCGAACAATGTGTAGATCAAGCATTGGCATTGGATTAATGGTGTGTTGTAGATCAAGTTGGCATGGTCATGCATGATGGAACAAATGCAATGAGAAGTGGATGTTGGTCACATTAACATCTATAGTAACATGTGCTTGGCTCTAGTAGTCCAAAATAGGAAATCCTTGATGTAGACCAAAAGGACTTTGATGCATAAATCAACTATAATATGATTCAAAGACATTAGAAATGTCAAAGTTGATGATATAGTCAGTCTAATAGTAATAAAAATTAACAATAACAATGAATGGTGTGACTTTAGGATGCATATTACAAATTAAACAAATAGGACTAATTGAATTATGGGTGTTGAAGAAAGAACAAAATGATGTAGATGATAAACAAAATGCACACAAAACAACTTATTGTAATAGTGTTTGCATTATTGTGTAAAATGCTATGTGAAAGAGAGAATAAGATAGAGAAGAGAATGACTATATGTTACCTTTCCCTATGCTTTGTACGTTGTATCCTACATAATATACATAGAAGTGCCTTTTAGTTACAAGAATGCTCATTTAGTTGTTGAAGATTGTTTGGTTCTATCATTGTCAATGAGGTTGTTGTTAATTATCTTGGTGTGAGTAACTTCTTTTCTTCTTGGTGTCTCATGTGATGCTATTGGTTCACATGTGTTGTGCACATATCATGTTGGGTGCAGAATGTTGTAACATACATTCATAATATAAAGGGGCATATGCAATGTGCTGGAGAGTATGTGTAGGCTCAAGGACTTGGTGCACAAGCTATTTTATACATCAATCATTTTTGATGTCTTAGAGAGTTGGCCTAAAAACCTAGTGGGTGTTGCTTCTCAAATCATTGGTAAGTGACAGTGGGAGTGTTATGGACCAATTAACCAAATAAGCACACAAAAGAAATTTTTTAGTAATGTCACGCCTAAATCAAGTGAAAGAGTGAATGAATAAGAAGCCTATTCGAGAGAAGGAAACCTCCTTTTACAATATATCAAATGAAAAATATAAGATGATCTCCCAAATAAGTCTCCTTGATGTATATATAAGAGACAAATAGGGCTAGAAAGAAAAAATAATAAGCCAACATAACTATAATTAGTTTAATTATAATAAACATGGTTATGGTTAGGGGCTTAACATGCCCATCCCTTTGAAACCAACATTTCCCTAAATGTTAATAATATGTGGAAACATCAATATGATAACCCATCTTCCCAAGTTGCATCTCCTATTGGTAAGTTCTTCCACTTAATGAGGTACTTAGTAAATGTTAGGCTTCATAGTTGCTCGATCCATGTTTCAATGATTATTTTAGGTTCTAGTATGTTTTTCCCTCTTCATCAAGCTCTCATATAAAAATAGTGAATTAGGATCTTATCACTAATTGCCTTCTTTAAACAAGAAACATAGAAAACTAGATGTACATGTGAAGACATATGCAACTCCAATCTATAATCCATACTTCCAATCATTTGCAACACCTTATAGGGGCTATAGTACTTGGGTGCTAACTTATTTTCCTTCTTTTGTTTCTTGAAGGACACATGTTTTTATGGTTATATCCTCATAAATAGTCGATCCCCCACTTTAAAGTTCCTTTCGTTGTGATGATGATTTACTTGTTGTTTTATCCTATTTTATGTTGCAACTAGATTGTCCTTCAATAGTTGGAGAGCCTCTTGTTGGTCCATGATGTGATCCTCGACTACTTGAACTTTAGGTTTCCCTCACAAGGGTGATTTTATAGATGGAGGATCATACCCATGGAGGCCCACCATAATTGGGGACCATTTGGATGAAGTATGGAAGGAAGTGGCATACCATCATTTTGCCAAAGGTCACCATTTGACCCATTGTGACTACCCATTAGATGCAAGGAAATGAATATAACCTTCTAGATATTTATTAAACAATCCTAATTTTCTATTAGAATGGAGATGGTAAGAGGAATTGTGAGCCAGTTCAGTACCCAAATAAGAAAATAAGTTCATCCAAAAATTACCAGTGACAATTGGATCTCTATCACTTACAATAATAATGGGGTTTCCATGTAACTTTTGAACCATGTCCATAAATGTTGTGGCTACTATACTTGCTTTAAAAGGACCTTTTATTTGAGTTGGGAATTATTACATAAATATAAGTCATCCTTATACTAAAATAGATCATTATTCCAACAAAATTTATTTAGTGCACTAGGGTCTTGTTGTAGTTGTTTAATGAACTACCTTGCATTCTATTCCTATTGATATTATATCCTTGCTTCTTCCATACAATAAACTTGTAGAAAGGATATAGAAAAAAATAAGGCCTCTGTTTCTTCTTATTTCTTTGAAATTGCATTCGCCACCTCATTTTATTTCCCTTTTTTGTAGATGATTTCAATGTCCTAACCTATCATCTTTGTGACCCATTTTTTTTTTTCTCTTTTGAAGATAGTTATTGTTACAAAACTACTTTATACCATCATGATCTTATTTTACCTTGAAGTGTCTTCCTATTAGGTAAGTGAACCATTTCTTAATTACACAATAAATGGGTTTGAGTAATTTTGTTCCTTTAAGTTGGTGGATCTCAAAGAAAATCAAATTTTCTTTTTACATTAAAATTGCACCAATGCCATGCCTCAAGGTACCACCCTGTACAATAAAGGTTTTTATGAAGTCAGGCGTGTCCAAGATAGGAGTTCTACACATGGCCTCCTTAGTTTTTTCAAAAGATTGGGTTGCTTCTCGAGTCCAATAAAATACATCATTTTTCAATAATGATGTTAGAGGTATTAGACCATAGTTCTAGAAAAACATGTGGTATTATCATGTTAATCCTAAGAATCCCCTAACATTCTTTAAGGTTTTGGGAATTGGTCATTCCATCATAGATTTAATTTTTTTAGGGTCCACATTGGAGCCCTCACGAGATACAATATGACACAAATATTCCACTTCCTAAACCCCAAACGAACACGTGTAAGGATTTGCGTATAATTGTTTTCATCCAATAGTTTTAAGACCATGCCAACATATTTTACATGTTATTCCCAAGATTTCTTGTAAATTAGTATACCATCAAAAAGTAGCAATAAAAAATCTTTGTGAATGGGATTGAAAATATAACTCATCAAGATTTGAAATGTTGAATGTGCATTAGTAAGAAAAAAAGGCTTTACTAGAAACTCATAATGGCCTTCATGTGTTTTAAAAGACATTTTAGGGATGTCTTCTCCCCTCATTATAATCCGATTGTATCCTAGATGAAGATCTCAATTAGTAAATAAAATTTGTCGCTACAATTCATCAATGAAAATAATAAGAAACCTATATTTAATGGTGATATTGTTGAGATCTTTGTAATTAGGACACATATTCCATGAACAATAATTTTTGTAAACCATCACCATTGGTGAAGTGAAATCACATTGGCCAAGTTGAATGATGCCAACTTCTAGCATTTATTGAACCATATGCTCAATCTCACTCTTCTAGGAAGAGGGGTATTTATAAGGTAGGATGTTAAGAGGAAGAATCCCTAGGATAAGATGAATATAATGATCATGCTATCAAATAGGAGGGATAACTTTGGGAATCTCAAAAAGTACCTTGGGATGATTTTCAATAACTCTTTCAAGGTCCAATGGAATGGAAGGAAATACTTGTTTAAACATCTAGTGAGAACAATTGTGCAATTACTTCTAGGTATCCATTTTTTAACAATTTTGTCATGTTGTTAGAGCTTATCACTTTAGATGGTTTCCATTGCATACCTCTCAGTTCAATTTCCTTTCTTTCCAAGGAAAATCTCATGAAGAGTTACTGAAAATTAAAATCCATTGTTCCTAACAATTGTAGCCATTGGATATATAATACCACATCAACACCACCCATTTGGATTGCAATAATTGGGCTATACAAGAAATATTCCCAAATAATGAGCTTAATGCTATGGCTCTTCTTTGAATAATTTATGGTACCTCCATATACAATCATTAATTGAAACTCTAGTGCTATATATATAAAGAAATTGAGAAGTTGGCTAATTTGTTGTTGATGAAGTTATGGGTACTACTGTAATCAATCAACATCGATACTTCATTTTCTTGGTATATCCTTATCTATTGAGATATTGAGGAATGATAATAATATCCAAAGAATGACAATATATGGTTGAAATAGTCTCTTCTAGTTACAGATATTAAGAAGGTTTGATCTATTTTCTTCTTCGTGTTAACAATCTATGTAGAATAAATTTTTTTCACACTTGGTACTTTTTTTCAAAAATGAATCATAGTCCATTTTCTCTTCTTACATCCATTTGTTGAGGCATCAAACTTGTATATCGAGTGAGGATAGGAGTGAACACATTGCATTCTCTATGGCTATTAGTGATAACCCTTCCGGTAGACATATTTTTACTTTCAACTCTCTTTTCCACACTTAAAACCTTATCCAAGGATTTAGGCTCCAATATAAACACCTCATGTTGAATTATCTCCTTTAAAGAACACATAAAGATATCAAACAAATTATCCTTCAGAATTTTCTTTAGTCTAATACAACTTTTGAAATTGTTGAATGTGGTCTATGACTAGGTCTCTTTTCTTGAGGTTTATCAATGAGCTAAATAATGTTTTGCTCATACTATCTACAAAATGTGCTATCAATTCATTTGTAAAAATGGGCCAAGAGACAATATATTCCCTTTTGTATCCACAAATCCATTGATACCAAACAAATTAATCAGGTTCCAAATATAAGGATGCAATAGTTACTGTTGTACACTTGGAATTTGGTGTAGATCAAATAATTACTCCATATATAATATCCATGTGGGATCATTTACATCAACAAACTTCCTCATACCTATCTTGGGAATGAAGTAGTTCCTTGTTCACAAGTTGAAACCTCTATGGTGTGGATCTCAGAGTGATGACTAATCATGTGTCTAGGATTCAATCCTCTTATTCTCCAAATGTGTTAAAATGTTCTCCATGTGTGACTAGGAATATATCCTCTTTTCTCCTTACTATTTCTTAGAAGAATAGGTTCATCACACCTCTAGATATTCTAGAGACAGTCAATTGACAGTAGACAATTGATTAGGAGAGTTGACTAAGTGGTTGGCTAGGCATTAAATTGCTTGGTTGAGTCAACTATTGTAGTCAATTGGTGCACATATCAAGGATAAAATTAAGGAGTTTAGTGTGTACCTTAGCCAATCAAATTTAACCACTTCTTCCTCACTTCAAGGAAGTAAGTTGCACCTTGGTGCGATATATAGATGGTTCCATAAATTAATTTATAATGCAACAAATATACTTGTGTATGGAAGTTTTTTGGTTCTTTGTGTTTATTATTGTATGTTGAGTGATTCTCACTCATGATTCAGTGTTATAATAGTGTCTTTAAACACCATATTTTCTTGGAATGTATAGCTCCTTAATCTACTAATTCCCCAGTTCTCCAAAATGATATTAGAGCTATTGGTTTGAGACCTATATTATTATATACAAGTATTTTAGAGGCTATCTCTTGCACAAACTCCTAATGAATTAGATAGGGTCTAGTAGATTGATTTAAGGTTTCAAATTAAAAACTAAATTAGGGATTATATCTATAAATCAATATCACAAGTTTCACACAAGAAAACATGGTTTTAAATTTCCACAATGATCATATATGGGCACAAGTATGGAAATGCTATTAAAGACAAGTAAATAACTTGGGTAGTTTACCAAGACGACAACTCTAGATCCAATGCTTGGTTAATAGAAATTGTCATCAATAAGAAGAAGGATGAGGTTGTAGGAGTCATAATGACCTACACCTCTATGGAGATTCACTTTCATAAAAGAGGGATCAATTTTCCTAATCATGTCTAGAAGAAGATAAATTTTGTATTTGGTAAGACCAATGAAATTTAGGTTATGTATATTGAGGAAGAGTTGATCTCTCTTGATCCGCTCTCCTTTGACAAAACTGAATATTACTTGGCTCGTGTGAAGAAGCTTCAGTTGAAATTGGGTGAATGCAAAATGGGTTTTTCAATGAAATACAACGAGCTCATATAATTGAACTTGATGAATTTGAAGAAACCCTATGATGTATCCTATTTGATATTCCATGCTATTTTCACTTCTAGAAAAGCTACTGGTAAGATTATTATTTTTTTTTCTTTTTGTGGTTTTCTAGTTAGGGGAAAAACTACAAACTCTTTTCTATTAATTGCAAAATTTGTTTTACATGTTACATAGAAGGAAGATGTACTTCCTTTTGATCAACACCAACTGATCAATATGCACCCACAACCTAGTTTACCAGCACCAACTAGTAGGAGACTACAACCCCCTGTTTAGTCAGCTACAACTGACAAGGAAGCACCAACTGCCTCTGAAGGCACCAACCTGCCCTTGCACCACCCAACCACCCTTAATGCATAGGTATCAATTTTTCTTCCTGGAATCTGCTTCAGCTTTTGATGTTCTAATCTGGACTACAGAGAAACTTTTCTTCTCAACACTCTTCCTTGATTATATACTCTTCAAACGGTGTGAGTGTGACACAACTATGTCCCTTCATTTCAACCATCGCACCTCTTCAATTAATCGATCTTAATTACTGTTTATTTATTTTACCGTGACGGTTTTTCATAAATTGATCATAGTTATGGATCAATTTAATCCTTTATACTCGATCCCAAATCTCTATTATATTCACAGAGGCTAGATTCTGTGGAGGCGCTTCCTTCAAACCACCACATATGACCGTGCGTTATAGAACCACAAGTTTTACCAATTATAATGACATATTATAATTTCCTTTTAAAAATCTTATAGCATATGACCATTGGCGATGACCTCACATTAAAGGAGATGAGCGCTTGAGCGTTTATTGATTTCAACGGTCACGATTTGATCTTCTGATGATATGGATGAATGACGGAATTTCATCACTTTTCCCTTCGGGTCTTCATGACTTCCAACATTTCAAATCTCCTGAATATGATATCGCTGATTAGATTGGACGACTCACATTACATATCGGAACTAGATCAATGGCTAGCGTTAATCCTTACACTCATTCTTTAACTTCTAAATCCGACGGCTAGGACTTAATCAGGCGTTGAGATGTATGGCCACCATTTAATCCAGGTCTCCGGAGATTTCAAATCTCAACCTTCACTCTATCCCAGAACACTTTTAGCCGAAGTCCACAGATTCCTGCCAGGTGTCCTCCTCGTTCACTTTGGGACTTCGACCCTACGACGCTTTGACACTTCGAAACTCTTGTCATTTGTTAGTGGTGAAACTCCCGAAGTAAAACTCTCAGAGTGACGTATCTGCTTGCATCACTTGATGACATGTCACTAGTCAAGTAGCTTCCACGTGTCACTCAGATTTGTGATTTTCACGTACCTGAAATGTCGAATCAACTTGACACTTGTCATTTTCTGATTATTCCATGTGTCTTTGCTGACATATACTGCTAACGTGTTCTATCACAGTTTCTTGCTGATGTCGACGTAGATCTCCCGATCTGACACATGTTCATCTCCTTGATATAACGGTCAGGATGGTATCCAAAGGGTATCTTAGATTGATGGTCTGAGATCTGTCTATGATTCAATGATCCAGATTTCATCGGGACTTAGTGTTTCACAATTTCGCGTATCGAGACTTTGCATGTGAGTATCCCTGACTATCCCGACCTCCAAAATCTCGATAGGGGCCTAGATCTTGCTAGCTCCATTCCTTAAATTCCATCGATATGACCTCCAGCCAAACCCTGGGGTTTACCTCCGAGTGCGTCAGGATTTCGCATATCGGGAACTCCTGATTTCAACTATCTCAGATCAACGGTCTTGATTTCCCTGCGATCCGATGGCCCAAATCCCTTTCTTGCGAATTCACATTTCGCGACTTTGTATTTTCTTATCCTATCCTTCCACTTGAAAATGATCCGACAGATTGATAAGAACTCAGGTTTGATCCGACGAATGAATGGGTATTTAGATATTCGAACTCACAACCTCTTTACCTTGTTTATCCCTACCGTAGATTTGGCGGTTGCGCATCAACGATCTTAAATTGTTCTACGTTTTATCACGCCATACCTACTAAGTTTCAACGCACCATCTCTTCTGATCTTGATCTATGCATTTTCTCACCCTCCTGAGCTTTTATCATAGGAACATTGTTGATCCTATCGTGATCAACAATAATCACGAATTTCTTCATCCTTAAGGTGATGTTCTTCTGTCGATTCTTTTTCTTCCTGAGATTAACCTTGTTGTTTTGCTTACTATGACTGTTGACATCAATGACAAAACATGAATGACAATCTGTCCAACAATATCCCCCTTTTTCATTAAGGGCAACTCACCAACTTCATACACAATCTCCCCCTGTGGTGATGCTTCTGTCCTTTGAAGTTACTCTCCCCCTTTGAAATCAATGGAAAAGGGTTTCTTCTCCGATGATTTGTCTGTATAAATATTTCTTTGACTATTGGTAACTCCTCCTCCAATCACACTTTTCCTGTCATAACTAATGACTCCTTCTGATGTTGATTTCTATCTCCCCCTGAATAGTTGCCAACTGATGCGTTATTTTCTTGAGAGATTTAGGTAGGAATAAGGACTACTCCCAATTTTTGCCTGAGATATTCAAATACATCTCTATTTAAGGGTTTTGTAAAAATATCTGCCAACTGTTCTTGTGTTGGAACATATTCCAATTTAATGTTCTTGTTTTCAGTCCGATCTCTTAGATAGTGGTACTTTATGGGAATGTGTTTTGATTTTGAGTGTTGGACATGGTTCTTAGAGAGACTTATCGTGCTTGTATTATCACAGTGGATAATTGTAGGTTCTTCAAATACTATTTTGATGTCTTGCAGAGTTTGTTTCATCCATTCCACTTGTGTGCAACATTCTGCTGCTGCAATATACTCAGCTTCAGTGCTAGACAACGAAATTGAAGATTGTTTCTTTCTTATCCAAGCAACCAGTGATTCTCCCCAAAAAATTCTCCTCCACTCGTACTTTTTTTGTCATCTACACTTCCTGCCCAATCAACATCTGAATAGGATTTTATTGTGAATGCACCCTTGCTAGGGTACCACAAACCGAGATCTATGGTTCCTTTCAAATATCTAAAGATTCTTTTTATAGCTTGAACATGGATCTCCTTTGGTTCTTCTTGGAATCTAGCCACCATCCCAATGACTTGCTTGACATCAGATATGGAAGCTGTTACATAGAGAAAAATACCAATCATTGATCTGTAGTGTTTTGGATCTACAGCTTTGGACTCATCATGCTTGCTTAGTTTGCATCCAACTATCATAGGTGTACTAATAGGTTTGCAATCCTCTAACTGGAATCTCTTAAGCATATCCTTAACATATTTAGACTGATGGATAAAGACTCCCTTTTTGGATTGTATTATTTGTAATCCAAGGAAGAAATTCAGTTCGCCAAGCAAAGACATTTCAAATTCTTGTTGCATCATCTTAGAAAATTCCTTACTCATTTTTTCATTATCACTACCAAATATAATATCATCAACATACACTTCCACAATGATCAATTTATTACCATCAATTTTGCAATAAAGATTGTTGTCTATTGTTCCCCTTTTGAGGCCTTGTTTTTGTAAATAAGAGTCTAGCCTTGCATACCATGCTCTGAGTGCTTTTTTTAGTCCATAGAGTGATTTATTTAACTTATAGACATAGTCTCCTTTGTTGGTTAATTGGAACCCTTCTGGTTGCTCAATATAGAATTCTTCTTCTAAATTTCCATTGAGAAATGCTGACTTGACATCCATTTGGTACACTTTAAACTTTTTGTAGCTGGAGAAAGATAATAACATCCTAATTGCCTCTAATGTGGCCACATGTGCAAATGTTTCTTCATATTATACTCCTTCAACATGAGCATACCCTTTGCATACTAATCTGGCTTTGTTCCTGACTACTTGCCCATCTTCATTCATTTTATTTTTATATACCCATTTAGTTCCAATGAAATTTTTATTTTTTGGTCTTGGAACTAGTTCCCAAGTTTGATTTATTTCGATTTGGTCCTATTCTTCATTCATAGATTTGATCCAATTCACATATTTACATGCCTCTTTGATTGAGCTAGGCTCAACATGTGACAACAATGCCATTTTTGTTTGATACAGAAGTTGTCTTCTTGTGTGCATTCCATCATTCATATCTCCAATAATCAGTTCTTCGGGATGATTCTTTTGAGTAATTATTGAGGGTGTCTTTGTTTCTCTTCTTGGGAATTCTTCTCTTATTTCTCCATATTGACTATCTTCTTCACTTTCACTAGTATCCATATCATCTTCTTCCCTTTCTTTTTCATTCTCTTCTACTTCTTCTAGTTGTGTGCCGAATGTCTCATCATCGTCTTCATCTTCATTTTTAGATATGGTATCTTGATTTTTGATCCTTATCATTTTTAGGTCATCCACCTTGACATCTGCACTCTCAACAATCTTATGTGATATAAGATTGTAGCATCTGTATGCCTTCTTGTTTGAAGCATATCCAAGAAAAATACCTTCATTAGATCTGGCATCAAATTTTCCAAGACTGTCATCTCGTCTTTTGATGTAGCATTTACTTCCAAAGATCTTGAAGTATTTTACTGATGGGGTTCTTCTAAACCATAGTTTATAAGGGGTATTATCACTATTAACCCTGAGCTGACCTCTGTTCAATATGTATATTGTTGTGCTTACAGCTTCCCTCCAATATCCATCTGACAATTTTGCTTCATTGAGCATAGTACTTGCAACCTCCTGAATTGTTCTATTCTTTCTCTCAACAATCCTGTTTTGTTGAGGTGTTCTGGCAGCAGAGAATTGTGTTTTTATTCCATGAGTTTCAAAGAAGACATAAAACTCTTTTGAGGTGAATTCTCCACCATCGTCTGATCTAAGACATTTGATTTTTTTCCCCTTTTCATTTTCAACAAGAGTTTTAAAGGCTTTGAATTTGTTGAGTGCTTTTGATTTTTCTTTGAGAAAACATACCCAACCCATTCTAGTAAAATCATCAATGAAAAACATAAAGTAAGAATATCCTTGCAAACTCTTGGTTCTCGTAGGTCCACATAGGTCAATGTGAACAAGATCGAAAGGTTTAGAGGTTGTGTATTCTTTTTCTTTGGACCTTATTCTAGTTTGCTTCCCTAGTTGACAGTGTCTACACATAGCATTTGAGAGTTTTATGATCTTTGGAAAGTTTCTTACTACACCAAGGTTGCCGACTTTCACAATATTATCAAAGTTAATATGCCCCAACCTTCTATGCCATAGCCAACTTTCATCTACTGAATTTATATGACACTCCTCATTCAATTTTGCATCTAGTATATATACATTTTTAGGATTTCTAGGAGCAGTACCAACTAATTTTCCTGTGTCTGCTCTCCTAATCTCACATTTTTGGGAATCAAAGATGCATAAGTGCCCCTGATCACAGGTTTGACTAACGCTTAATAAACTAGGCTTCAGTTTATCGACAAATAGTATATTTCTGGCTTTGTCTTTTCCCAGGCTCACAGTTCCTTTCCCAAGTATGTTACTTGAAGCATTATCACCAAATGTAACTTTACCTTTTTGTTTATTTAAGTCTAAAAAATTGTCCTTGTTACCTGTCATATGTTTTGAGCACCCATTGTCAACATACCAAAGATCCTTTTTATCTTGATCTTTTAGGGCAATAAGACATTCCTTTTTTGATATTTTTTCTCTCCAATGTTTATTTTTCTCTTTAATGAACTTTGGTTGTTCTCAGACTTCCATTAATCTGCAATTAATAGCCTTATGTCCATGGTTATGACATCTGAAGCATTGTTATTCCCCTTCTTGTAGAGGTGAAAAGGAGTTATAATTTCTTCTTTTTACTCGATTTGCAGCTTGTTTATTCTTAAGGATATAGTTCTCAACCTTTAGATTTTTCTTTCTATATGCTCTACAATTTATAGCTTTGTGTCCGAAATTAGAGCATGCAAAGCAATAACCAAGGAAAATCCGAGGATACCTGTTTTGATAAAACTTCTTTGGTATTATATTGTCTTCCTTCCTAATGGGTGGAAGTAATCTTTTGGAGTTCTGATCATTACTTATCTTCTCTTCATTTTTCTTCTTGAATGTACTGAGGAGAGCATCTGCATAAGATTTTGAGTTAACATGAATTTCCTTTTGAGAATAGCCTATTCCATTTTTATTACCTGAATCCCTTTTTGTGGTAATAATCTTATCTAATATTTTAGAGCTATTTTCAAATTTTGTTTGAATGATTTTTGCATCCAGTTCCCTTTTTAGATGAACTATTTCTGCCTCCAGTTTTTCACAAGTTATTTGTTTTTTCTTAAGAGACTTTTCTAGGCTTTCTTCGATCTTATTTTCTTCTAAGATTTGTTTTTTCAGGTTTGTCATGAGTTTTTCCATCTCCTTTTCTTCTTGTTCATGTTTTTCCTTTTGTTCAACTACAGAAATTTTCAGTTGTCTATATCTGGTTTTGTACTTTCTTAATTCATCCAGGGCAGTGAGAAGTTCTTCCTCCATATTAACTTTTGCTTCATCTTCTAACTCTTTCTCATGTTTATTTTTTTCTATCTTATTAGATTCTTCAATACCTAAGAAAATGACTTCATCATCATCAGATTCATTGTTGTCACTAGACTCTGACGAACTGTTGTTTTCTTCTTTTGAATAAAAATTCTTTTTCCCTTTGTAATTTTTTTTCTTGTAGTTGGGTTTTTCCTTCTTCTTGTATTGATTATTTTTATTTTCTTCATCTTCAGGGTCCTCTTTGGGATACAAACACTTGGATGAAAAATGACCAACTTTGTCACAGTTAAAACATTTGAAAGGAAGCTTGCCTTTGTACTTTCTTGATCCCTTCTGAAGTTTTCTAATGAAATTGGCTTCTTCCACATCAGATTCTTCATGATGGCTAGATTGAGGTTTTTTCTTTTGATTTATCTTTGTCTTGGATTCTTTGAAAGTTGTTTCATCTTTTGTCGATTTATCATGCCCTGTTCTCATTTCATATGCTGTAAAGATTCCATGGAGCTGATAAACTATGAGTGTGTTTAGATCGGATCTATCTTCAATTGAATAAATCTTTGCATCATATCTCATAGGTAATGACCTTAATATTTTTTTCACAATGGGTTTATCTATAATTTCTTCTCCTTCCGCTCTAATTGAGTTAACCACTTCATCTACCCTATGAAAGTACTCAACAATATTTTCTTCTTCTTTCATTTTTATATTTTCAGGATGAGTTCTATAGGTCTACAGTTTGGCTTCCTTGACTTAATAATCTCCTTCACATACAACTTCGAATTTGTCCCATATTTATTTGGCTGATTTGCAATGCATAACTTTCACACATATAGAATTAGTCAACCTTGCTAAAATTCCATTAACTTCTCTTGAATTGTCATTGCGGATTTTCTTTCCTGCAACGTCTTTGGGTGGAGTAGTTGGTGTGGTGTAACCATCTACAACAAATTGCCAGATATCAAAACCAATAGCTGAAAATAAGTTTTTCATTCTTATTTTCCACAGAGCATAGCCTCCTCCATTGAACAATGGTGCTTTGTTGTTAGACATTCCCTCTTGTTGATCCATCTTCAGGATCTACCTTCAAGTTTGTTAGACTTTGCTGAAGGAACCCACTCTAATACCAATTGAAGGATCAAATCCTGTCACTGAGAGGGGGGGGGGGTGAATCAGTGACACGACAATTATATCAAAATTTTCATTTATTAATGCAAACATAATTTTAACACAGTATTTTATTGTGGAACCCAAAAGGGAAAAACCACAAACTATTTTCTATTAACTACAAAATTTGTTTTACATGTTACATAGAAGGAAGATGTACTTCCTTTTGATCAACACCAACTGATCATGATGCACCCACACCCTAGTTTACCAGCACCAACTGGTAGGAGGCTACAACCCCCTGTTTAGTCAGCTACAACTGACAAGGAAGCACCAACTCCCTCTGCAGGCACCGACCTGCCCTTGCACCACCCAACCACCCTTAATGCATAGGTATTAGTTTTTCTTCTTAGAATTTTCTTCAGCTTTTAATCTTCTGATCTGAATTGCAGAGACACTTTTTTTCTCAACACTCTTCCTTGATTATATACTCTTCAAACAATGTGAGTGTGACACAACTGTGTCCCTTCATTTCGACCATCACGCATCTTTGATTAATCAATCTTAATTACTGTTTATTTATTTTACCGTGAAGGTTTTTCATAAATTGATCATAGTTATGGATCAATTTAATCCTTTATACTCGATCCCGAATCTCTGTTATATTCATAGAGGCCAGATTCTGTGGAGGCGCTTCCTTCAAACCATCACATATGACCATGTGTTACAGAACCACGAGTTTTACCAACTATAGTGACATATTATAATTTCCTTTTAAAACTCTTATAGCATATGACCATCGGCGATGACCTCACATTAGGCGAGATGAGCGCTTGAGCGTTTATCGATTTCAACGATCATGATTCGATCTTATGATGAGATGGACGAATGACGAAATTTCGACACTTTTCCCTTCGGGTCTTCGTGACTTCCAACATTTCAAATCTCCCGAATACGATATTGCCGATCAGATTGGATGGCTCACATTACATCTCGGAACTAGATCAATGGTTAGCATTAATCCTTACACTCATCCTTTAAATTCTAAATCCGATGACCAGGACTTAAGGCGTTGAGATGTATGGCCACCATTTACTCCGGGTCTTCGGATTCCGAAGATTTCAAATCTCAACCTTCACGCTCTCCCAGAACACTTTTAGCCTGAGTCCACAGATTCCTACCACGTGTCCTCCTCGTTCACTTCGGGACTTCGGCCCTACAACCCTTTGGCACTTCAGAACTCTTGTCATTTGTTGGTGGTGAAACTCCCGAAGTAAAACTCCTGGAGTGACGTAACTTCTTACGTCACTTGATGACATGTCACTAGTCGAGTAGCTTCCACGTGTCACTCAGATTTGTGATTTTCATGTACCTGAAATGCCAAATCAACTTGACACTTGTCATTTTTTTTATTATGCCATGTGTCCTTGCTGACGTAGACTGTTGATGTGGTCTGTCACAGTTTCTTACTGACGTCGACGTAGATCGCCCAATTTGACACATGTTCATATCCTTGATCTAACGGTCAAGATAGTATCTGAAGGGTATCTTAGATTGATGACCTGAGATCTGTTTGTGATTCAACGATCCATATTTCATTGGGACTTCGCGTTTCATGATTTCGCGTATCGGGACTTTGTGTGTGAGTCTCCCCGACTCTGCCAACCTATGAAATCTTGATAGGGTCCTAGCGCTTGCTAGCTCCATTCCTTAACTTCCATCGATATGACCTCCATCCAAACCTTGGGGTTTACCTCTGAGCGCGTCGAGATTTCGTGTATTGGGAACTCCCTATTTCAACTATCTCAGATCAATGGTCCTGATTTCCATGTAATCTGATGGCCCAGATCCCTTTCTCGTGAATTCGCATTTCGTGACTTCGTCTTTGCTTATCCCATCCTTCCACTTGAAAATGATCCGACGACTTGAAAAGAACTCAGGTTTGATCCTGAACGAGTATTTGGATATTCAAACTCACAACCTCTTTACCTCACTTATCCCTACTATAGATTTGGCGGTTGCGCATCAACGATCTTGAATTGTTTTGCGTTTTATCGTGCCATACCTACTGAGTTTCAACATGCTATCTCTTTTGAGCTTGATCTCTGCATTTTATCACCCTCCTGAGATTTTATCATAGGAACATTTTTGATCCTATCGTGATCAACAATAATCACGAATTTCTTCAGCCTTAAGGTGATGTTCTTCTGTCGATTCTTTTTCTTCCTGAGATTAACCTTGCTGCTCTGCTTACTATGACTGTTGACATCAATGACAACACATGAATGACAATCTGTCCAACAAAAATAACCATAGATAAAGAGGTTGAGTAACCAATCAAGACAAATAATGGGATTGTATCAACCAAACTATTAAGAAGAAGCATGATGACCATACATCAACTAAGAAAGGTAATAAGAAGAAGACTTTTCAGTATTACATGAAATTAGAACATATGGAAAGGTTTGCTAGAATAAGAATAAAGGAATTGAAGATAAATGCAATAATCACAAAGGATATGCATTCAATACATGGTTAATTGACTTGTAGAAACAACTTTCAGAATATAAGGTAGATAACCATACATTTTTTGTTATCAATTCTCATGAATTACATGCTCAGACTTCTCAAAGTGAGTGATAATTGACATTGTTTGTAGCCATCACATGGCTAAATATGCTTCTCTCTTTTCTTCATTAAGTAAGGATACAAAAAAATAAATATTTGACTTGTAGAAACAACTTTCAGAATGTAAGGTAGATAACCATATATTTTTTGTTATCAATTCTCATGAATTACATGCTCACACTTCTCAAAGTGAATGGATAGTTGACATTGTCTGTACCCATCACATGGCTAAAGATGCTTCTCTCTTTTCTTCATTAAGTAAGGATACAAAAAAATAAATATCCAAATATTTATTTGGAAAGTTATTGACATCAAATCCAAAGTCTATCATTACATCCCTTACTTTATATCCATCATTGATTGAATTTAACCTAAATGATTTCCTAAACATTTTTTTTTCTTGAACTAACACATAGTTCCTTCTTCAACATCCTCTAAGGTACCAAAAAATTACACTAGTAATATATGCAGTCTCATAAATCACTACTTATCATAAGGAAACCTAAAGAAACTCTCAAACAAAACCTAAATTTCATCACTTGTGGCACACGAGGTATTTAGACATTGTTGGTTTTGTGACATGCTTACTGATATATGTGGCTAATACGGTTTTGAAAATCTCAAATGATGGTTTCGTATATCTTCTTTTGTCACCTCAATATAATCCTTTGGGTATTAATGTTGCTAGACTGCATCAAACTTTGGGGCAGAAGGAGAAGTTTCATGATTATTCTTATTAGTGATACATCCATATTTATGCTTGTCTTATCTCCCTCTCGAGTGATGATGTTCACTCCAATACTTGTTATTTCCATGATAGTGAATCCCAAGGAATATGGTTCATAATTAAAAAATTTAAATCCCATATTCACGTGCTCCTGTTGTGACTGCTACACAACCTCCCTCCATTTTTCATATTTGTTTTTAATAAAAAATTGGAGCCTTTTCTAAAGTTCAATAAGATGATTCCATTAAATCTTAGAAAATTAATCTTTAAAATATAAATAAATTCTTTGACACCACAATAAAATAAATTAGTACATTATGTACTAATTCTATTCTTTCAATTGTTTCTCTATAAAAGAAATAAAACTAATAGTTGTTAGTTCAATAAAATGTTGCTCATTACAATATTTATTAAAATTTTGTAATAACTAATCAAATCATAAGTTTAGTATTAATATAAAATTTCATTTATAAATTTTGACTTATCTCATAAGTTCTTGTTTGTACGATAGGGTCTACGAAGGAGTAATCCAATTTTCTACATGAAGATTTTTAAATCCTCATTGAGGAATAAAGTGCGATTGCAAAGGGAGGTTTTTCAAAGGTTAATGGTAATCAAAGGTTAATGGTAACATTGATACATAATTTATTTTCCTTGTTAAATTAGATGTCAAAATAATAAGAGGTTTTACCTTACGATTATATTATTGCTTTGATTGGATCTCATTCGTACCTACACTCGACATAATTCCCTGTCCATTATATGGACTCATGACTCACTACATGTCCTCCATTTGAAATAATCTGTCAAACATATGAATGCATCTGGCTAATTATGAACTTATAACTTGCCACCTTATTGATCACACCACATAATCAACCATTGCAATTGCGAGTAGGTATTCCCAAGCTAGTCACGACTCTGGTAAACATAAGAACTAACACAAGTCAGAAATAGAGAATAGGGAGTTTGGGCATAGAGTAAAAAATAGTATCAGAGACAAAGAATGTGTTGTAAGTCACTATAGAAATGAGTCCAAACAATGCAGCTAATGAATCCCACAGGTGAAGGATCAGAGGATGCACAAGAAGTTCTTGGTCTCTCATGGGTGAAAAAATATAGATGAGGGACAAATCATACAGCTGCAATATGCATGTCTCAAACTAGGACAAATAGATCCATGGAAAAAAGATTTCAAGAAGAGAAAAGAAAAAATGATGAACTTGAACAAGTCTCAATTAAGCTAGCAAAAAAAATAAGGTCCAAACATTAGAGTCAAAACCTAGATCCACTCTAGAATTGGAAAATTCTCAATTTTTTTTATATGAGTACATAGAAAGTATGGAGATGATGGATGAAGGGCCTCTTTCTATCAATGACCAAAAATCTTCCCAAGATAACAATATTAACAAGGATGATTTTCCTACAAGAAGATATACCTCATAGTTATCTACATCCTAAGATGGTGGAAAGATTTCATTTTCCAAGAAGTAAGCTTGGGAAACCTTGGTTGGTGTAGCTAGCTACAGGAGATAAAAGGAAAATTAGTGAGATGCTTAAGGCATGTGCAATGGACATGAATGGGATGAGCACAAGGGAACATTTGAACATCATGCCTTTGGGCTCTTGTGATTTCCTCAATGGTATGGATTCGTTGAACAAGCATCATTTTGTCCTAGACTATTATAATAAGGATTTTACTTTATTTGATGAACAAGGAAACTTGAAATTAATATAGGGTATTCCAAGGGTTGTAACTATTAGATAAGTTTTATCCTTATAGTTGAAGAAACGTTTCAAAAGAGGATGCCAAATATTTTCAGCTCATATGGAGGAGGCACCTAAGGATAGAGTGCCAAATATTGAATACTATGCAATCCTAAAATAATTTGAATATGTATTTAGATAAATCCCGGGGTTACCACCCAAGAGAGATATTGATTTCTTTATCAATATGATGCCTGGAGCATCCCCACTATCTAAGACTCCTTATAGGATGAGTACACTAGAGTTAAAGGAATTGCAAATGCAACTTGAAGATCTTTTGAAGAAGGGGTATATACTCCCAAGTGTGTCACCTTGGGGTGCCTCAATATTATTTTTGAAAACAAAGGATGGTACATTGAGGCTTTGCATTGACTTCGGGAAGCTGAATAAGGTGACCGTGAAGAACAAATATCCTTTTCCAAGGACAAATGACCTCTTTGATCAACAGAAGGATGAAAAATTGTTCTCCAATATTGACCTTAGATCAAGTTATCATCATGTGAGAGTTAAAGAGGAAGACATCAACGAGACTACATTCAGAATGAGGTATGGCCATTATGAGTTTACATTGGTGCAATTTGGGCACTATTACATATGACCAAATTTTCCACGGTTTTTTGTTGCTATTGCCACACATATCCGTTGCACTTTCCACGAAAGAAAAGACCGTTTTTCGTGGAAATTTTTTCGTCACTATATCCACAAACCAGGTATTCGTGGAAACAACGATGACATAAGGCCACAACATGCCATAATTATGAATATAGGTTACCTTAAAAAGCATGGCAATAGCGACGAAACATCATCGCAATAGGGACAAAAAACCGTGCCAAAGTAAAAAGCTCACCAACAGCTTACGACGTATATGCCATACGTGCGACAAAAAAGCGTGGAAAGTTGCGATGAAGAATTGTGCCAATAGTGATGAAACCTCTTGTCAGAGTAACAAATCACCAACAACTTATGACACAGATGCCATATGTGCGACGAAAATACGTGGAAAAGTGCGACGAACTTTCGTCGCTATTGTCACGAAAATCCTTGGCAGAGTAAAAACTCTTTTTTGTCTTGTGACGATATTTCATCGCTATTTCCACGAAAATATTCTTGGTAGATTTAAAAGTTTTGTGACGAACTTTCGTCACTATTTCCACGCCTTCTATAGGTTTTAAAAAAAAAAAATCTACATGAGAATCTACATGAATAGTTGGAAATAGTTGTAGAGAAACAAATTTGTATAGTTGATAAGCTAGTCCCTTACACTACTAGACTTGAGAGATAGATATTGAATAACCATTGTAGCGACCCTATGATATATTTGTACAAACCTCACCTACTTATAATGATGATTCTTGGAAAATTTTCCAGGATGATAGGGACATTTGTGGCCTCTATGCTTATTGAGAGCAAGTTGATACTCTAATGTCATTCTCATAGACAAAAAATGTTTCCCAAGGGCTTACTACCTCTGGATAATTCCTTTTCCCTAAGTGATGTTGGGAGTAAGAACACATCCTCTCAAGAGGATTCAAAGAGAAAGGTATCATACACTATCCTTATGAATATTGGTGCAGATGATGACCCTAAAACTTTGTCTATAAGCGCTAATTGTTTCGAGTTAGAAAAAGAAAAACAATATTACTTTATTCCTTGAATTCAAGGATGTCTTTGTCTATTCATATGATGACTTTTGTGGTTTTGACATGAGAATTATCCATCATGCTATTACTATAAAATACAACACTATTCCTATTTGGCAAAGACAACAACTAGTTACTCTAGCCTTTGAGGCCACTATTAGGAGGGAAGTTGACAAGATGCTCAACGCCAATATCATAACTGGCTCTATATCCAGTACCACCACTGACATCCACAGATACTATTGATTGAGTTGACCTTGTAGCTAGAGAGGAATATGCTTCTTCAAAAGCATAGGTAAGGGCATAATAAATAGAGGTGGTTTAATCCATTGACTCAGAAGAAATTAATTGCGTAAATACAACACCATTAGAAAGAGAGGATACAAAGTTAGTTGAGGTATAGGATTCTTCTTTGGTAGAAGATAAAAATAAAAGGGAAAAGGAAGCAATAGAAAAAGTAAACCAAAAGAAGCAAAGGTGGAAGTAGAAGAAGGAGAGATAATTATTGACTTTTGTGTCAAGTACTCTAGGTGGGTTTCTAACTTGGTCCTAATTCAAAAAATGAATGGGTATGTTTGAATATGTGTAGACTTTCACACCCTTAACAAGGAAAGAGTGAATGATAACCTTATTCTCCCCAACATGGAATTAATCCTGCAACAAGTTGTAGGATCCCAAATGATGTATCTTCTTGATGGATTCTTAGGCTGTGATCAAATTCACCTCAAGTGAGAAGATCATTATAAAACCACCTTCACTACTTAGTGGGGCACCTTCACTTATGAATGCATGCCCTTTGGTCTAATCAATGCAGGATCCACTTTTTAGAGAGATACACACATAACATTCGATGAATTAATTGGTATGATTATTTAGGTTTACCTCGATGACCATACTATTCATTCCAAGCTATCAGGAGATACTTTTAATCACCCGAGGCAAGTATTTCCATGTTGTAGAAAGTATGGCATGTCCTTGAATCTAGCTAAGTCTATATTTGGTGTATCATGGGGGAAATTACTTGGCCATATTTTAAAAGATTCTAGCATTAATATTGACCTAGAAAGGGTTTGTGTGATTCAAAACCTTCCTCCACCTGCCACAAAGAAGGACATGTAGTCCTTTATGGGAAAATTCATTTTTGTTATAAGGTTTATACATGAGTTTTCCAGGATGGTCAAGCCTATTCATAATCTGCATAAAAAGGAACATGAATTTTCTTGGTCTCAAGACACTGAGAGAGTTTTGGTGGATATCAAAAAGGACATTTTTGCACCTATGCTTGCTCAACTTGATTTTCTAAAAGATTTTTTCATATACAATACTATAGAGAAATATAGCTTAGCTATATTTTTACAAAAGGATAACTTGGGTTCAAAACAATCAATTGATTTCATGATCTTAAGCCTTTCTAACGTTGAGTTGAAGTATACCTTGATTGAAAAGAATTCTTTCTCTTTGGTCAAGGTTGCTGAAAATTTTTGCCACTTGATTCTTGGAAAACATACCAAGGTAAAGGTTCCTCTACCTACCATTAAATTTCTATTGTCCCAAACTTTCCTTTTAGGAAAGCTTGCTCATTAGTTAACTAAGATACAAGAGAATGATTTTGATATATTTACTTCTCACACTATTAAAGGGTGATATTTATCTCTCCACCTGGCTTAGCGTGGCAATCCTAATGACGATTCCAATAGTGATGATGACTCTTTATCTTCTTGATTTGTTGTTGATTGTGAGAATGTATATGTCACTGATCATCCTTAGTATCATGATATTTTCTGTTACTTACATAATGAACACTGCCTTCCCAAAATTGAAAGTCAGATTGCAGACAAAATCATACAGATTGGTCAATAGTATCCCTCTCTTTTCAAAGATTATTACTAGTTCGTGCAATCTTGCAAGATATGCTAGAATACGATGGGAAGAGAATAACTTTTTGGCATGCCCTTAAATCTTGTTCTTCTTGATTTCCTTTTTCTATGGGGTCTACACTTCATTGGCCCAATTATCCCACCATCTTCTATTGGCCATGTGTTTATCCTCATAGCTACTAATTTCTTTACCGAGGGTGTGAAGTTGTTCCACTAAAAACTTACAAGGTTGAATAGGTAATTTCCTTCCTATAAGTCAATATTTTCTCACAATTTATCCTTCATTGGAAATTATTTATGATAATTGAATTGCTTTCATTTATGGGAAGTTGACTAAGTTTTGTATCAATTTTGGGGTTAATCATTGAACCTCATCCACTTATTATCCTCAAGGAAATGGTCAAGTAGAATCCATGAACAAAACATTGATTAAAATCTTAAAGAAGAACGTGGGAAAGAGAAACCCTACCAATGGCACATTCAACTCTTGTACGCTCTATAGGTTGCCTACACCACAATGAAAATCAATGCTATGGAAACTCCTTTCTAGGTGTTGTATGGTTAAGAGGCTATGATGCATGTAGAACCTTAACTAGCCTCCTTCCCTTAACTAGTCTATATGTCTTCTTCTCTTATATTTCAGAAATTAATATTTTTCTAGGATATTTTGGCACTCCCTAAGAAAGCCCTTCCTTACAATGTTACTCCCCAAACTTGTGTCTCCTTCCATATCCATTTACAATATTTTAGGCCAGTTCCCAATACATGTCTTATCCCCTACCACCTAGCACCTTCTTTTCCCCATGGACATTAGAAGAGCTATCTGGAAATTGAGCTCTAGAAAAACTGTTGATTTTGAGGTATATGCACCAAGATGAATTTCTCGAGCATGGTTTAGATTGGCTTTCTCTTCCTAGTGTAGATCTTTTCAATGAGGTTGTTTTCTTGGGTTTGTTGTTGTCTTGAACTCAGCCTATCATGCATTATAATTATAAATCATTAAATAGTTTTGAACCCAATTGGAAATAACTATATTACTATTTTGATTGGACACATCTTGACCAAGTTTTATGCCATTGTACTTGATACATTTCTTTTTGAACAATTGGAGAGAGGGAATTTTAGAGATAGAGGTCGGTTAGGATGCTGTAGGGACTACCATAACCTTGACACCATCCTCACTCTTAGAGATATTATCAAAGAAACCAACAAATGGACCTCAAGGTTTATTGTTCCCTTGTAGACTTTATATAGGCCTTTGACTTCCTACCCAACCAATGCTTGTTTGAAGGACTTTGGGACCTTCGCATATTTGGGTTTCTCATCATTGTCAGCATGATAATTATTAAGATATGAATGAAGAATAAAAATTCAAGAATCTAAACTGAAAAGCTGTGGGAGGGAAACCTAATAGTTATTCCTCCTCTTGTCATTTCTATGGTCTATGATAACAATTTGTCTGCCTTACATTTTAATTTTTGCACTCAACTTCGTGGTGTTTTTAATTTTGTACTCTTGGACTTATATTTAGGCACTATAATAAAATTCTGATAGATTTTATAGTTAAAGTTGATATGGCATAGATAAGGGGCAATTGTAACCCACATTTCTAGTGATTACTGACCTAGCAACCTTTCTAGTGATCATTGACCAACCATGAGTGATAGTGAGGAAGGGAAACTCTTTATAAAGAGTGTTGATAAACTTCCTTTACAATAAAATAACAATATCTTACGTGAGATCTTTATATCTATTCTAGGGAGGGATAAAATATTACTTCCTCCAACTACCTAGTCAAAACATACAATAAAAATGTGGTGGTCAAGCCACATGTACAAAGATCGAAGTTGAAAGGCCCCAAGAGAGAGGGACATCTCCATCAATGAGGGAAGAGGTTGAGTCAAATGTCCAATGTCTAGCCTCAAAAGGCCTCCAAGTAGGTGGATCCCCAACCAATCTCCACAAGCCATTCAATGAAATGGACACAAGGGTCTCCAAGGTGAAAGTCCCTACAAACCATGGCTAAAAATTCCCTAAGAGTGGATGGCCCCTCAAAAAAAGTGCCAAGAAGACACGTGTGAGTTGTTAAAGGTGTAAAAACACTCCTCAAATCATGCCAATCTCCTCCTTAATTCAAGGGAGACCCAAATAGGTCCACACATGGTAAATAGAGTACCTAATGCAACCTCCAAGGTGGATGTCCCGTCTATTTTTGTGACACATGCCTCCAAATGGATGAATAAGGTGACCATTCAAGAATTTGGGACATGGCATGGCATGAGAGGTACATTGCATGAATAAATAACACCAAATTGTTTTGACCAATGCCTTGGGAATCATGAATTGCCTCAAGATACGTAAAAATTCCTTGGGAATTGTGAACTACCTTGGGAATTGTGAAGATGCCAAAAAATTAGGATGAATCCAATGCCCAAAGATAAATACACATCATAATGTGATCAATCAATATATCGTCAAACCGTCTATCTAGTCATATTCCATGGAACCAAGTAGGTTCCCCAACTATCCAAGTCTCATAAAAATCACAAGTAGTAGGGAATAAATTCAGTAGTAGTACCCCTATGTGAAATAAGGGTTAACGACTTGCTCCAACTCGAGGACATGTGCTCTTCTTAGGAATGTATGAGAAACTCATAATATCATCATGTACATGTTATAAATAATCTCATTATTTTGCAAAAACATCACACTTACATCCAAATTTGGCTTTTACAAGGAAAAGGACAAACCATCATTGCTTGTGACAACATGAAATCAAATCTAGTGCTCAAGGGATCTTATTCATGCTACTCTAATGATAAAAGGAGATGATTCCTTTCCTACCCTACTATAAAATGTGTAGGATTAGGGTGCTACGTGAAATTAAAGAGCCAATGTAGCCATCTTAGCATCTCATCAATACGATGGTCCTTTCCTCTGTGTTTAGTCAACATCCAAAACAGAGAAACATTAAAATCCAGATGCTTGTAGGCTAGCATATCCATTAACATTATTCTAAACATGAACCTAGGTGCCTACAAATCAAGGATATCATTTAGTATATACACAAAAGGACATGGAATACTACATGATTTCTTTATCCACCATTGGAGAGGGCTACTACAACCACTGCCAAACCAAAAATTGTCTTACTGTCTTGTTACTCGTCCTAAAACATTTCCTTTGTTGCCACCTAAGAGTACATAAATTATTGTTTAAATCCATACTGCTATAAATCTGGTTCGAGAACTGAAGCATAGGTCTGAATTTTTGAGATGGGAAATATATACTTTGCAATTATCTCTTTTCCCTTCGAAAACACAACATTGTCTTCACCAAGCCAATTTAGTATCCTTCCAATAACATTCAAGTCACAATCAACAAGAATTTCAGAGATATTAAACTTAGTGTTTCCAATTATAGTGGAACTGATCTAATCTTATAAAACATGTAAATGAGTGGCATCCATTTCATTTTCTGCATAGCTTCCAACGTTATTGTACATTACAACTTCACATACTTCTAAAACAATGTCAGAAACACTTGTTTGAAAAGAAGGCATGGAATCATCCATAAATGTAACATGAAATACATGATATGTAGCTTCCTATTTGATGAAATATTTATCCCATAGGCTCCCAATAGACATAAAGTCTTTAAATTTCTCTATTCTATTTGGAAACAAAGAGTTATCCGTGTCAACCTATCTAGTCCTCCAAGCTTCATTGTCTAAACCTTGAAACAAGGATGCGAGAAGACGATCCACTTGTTATCCATCCAAAATCACAACATGGGAAAAACACTCAGGGATTTCCTGAATTGTAGCCAAGAAGGAGAGCATTGGTATTACATATTGTTCACACATCCATCCCAGTTTCTTACAAAGGCATTCAAACAAAACTTCTATGGATGTCTTGTCATTAGTAACCTCTTTATTCAAACCATTCTAAAACATTAGAAGAAAAAAGGTAACAATCTCTTCTCTCTGTTCATGAATGATTTCCATACCAACATTTATCATTTGTGCTCATGCATTGGCATTGAAGCTATGAAGAGTTCCAAAAATTAGGAAGGTCATAACCATAGGAAGGTCCCTTGTTGTTAAGATATCATTTTTCATATTCAAGGCTAGAGTTATGCCCTATTTTCTAAGCCTAGATGGATCCAAAATATCACATTCACTTGTGTCAATTTCAAAATTTGAATTATTGGTGCAACAATTCCTTGGACAATTTGCAGGTGCCTGGTCATTGGTTTTAGTTCCATTTTTTACTGTGTGAAGAACAATATCCTTGGATTCCCTAAAACAAGATACACCTTGTCCCTCATAATTTCCAACACAACAATTTTGCAATTTCCAACACAACAATGTTGATTAGTGGGGATATAAAACACATTGAATGTTTCCCACTAATGGGACTACCATAATGTTTGACCATAGATTCTATAGAAGATGATGTCACAAAATAATTTCATTTCCTTGAGCTATATTTTCAATTATTGGCAATGTATATCTTTCTAAAGGGTCACATGGCGAAACTAATGTTGGTGATGGAAAGACGTTGATTGATCTAGTTGTACCTAAATATTAAGAATTTAATTTTCTACACCCCATTCAACATCCTCTAGGATCATATTATCTACAAGAAAGGATGTTTAGTCAAACTAATGAAAATCATAGTAATTTTAGAATATGTATGTGTTAGCACTAGAAGTCACCCTCCGATTGCAGAGAAGGTAAGCCCAGTACCCATCAGAGTTTTATATGTCACAGGTTGGTTTTAAAGAGGCCAAATGGGCGTAGACTCAAGATGATATCATTTTAACTCAAAAAACTAGACTGGTATGCACCTGCAGGTAAGGTCTTGATTAAATTCAGTCAGTAAGTTTGAGTAAGGGTGAATAGAGGAAAGACTTTGGTGAGGAGAGTGTAGAGGTCTGCCGTAGAAATAAGGTCTTCCAGCAACCTAAGGAGGAAAATCTTCAAATACAAGATCCTCTTGGATTCAAAACTTCAGGAAACTGAAGAATGTAAATAACAACACTGCAATCAAACATACATTACAATACAGTCAAAACAATCCATGTGAAACCTTCAATCATGGACACTTCAGTATTAGAGGCAAATAGGATGAAAAATAAGCTGACTTTCATTAAACAAGAAGTCTCAGATAAAAATACATAACCAGAGAACCAAAAGCTTCATCAAAAGTTTACAATACGGGAGCACTTCTCAACCATCGATCTTAACAAAATACTAAAACTGCCTATATATACTTAGAAACGCTGCAACCACTAGGAGTGTGATCAAACCACTGCATTAACGTTTTCAGTCGGCTCCTGCTCTATCATATTGTGCATACCTCCTCATGTTAGATGCGAACCAGGAACAATTATGTGATTTATAGGAAAATCCATTCATAAGGAAGCTTCAGATTGACAGTATGCCTTTACAACTACTCTAAGCCTGCTTTCCATTTATGGAGTGAGTTGAAGTTTCAACCACCACTCCCATTTCCATTAAATGCCTTCATCAATATTGGGATGAGGCATGACACCCATGAATGTTCCAGGAGGTGCCCACGACTTCTTCGAGTCAATATCGGTGCCTCGAGGCCATGCAAATATTCTTCTGTGACCAATACAGACGCTTTTGGCCTTTGGTGTAGCTCCTCTCCATCGCTCCATCCTGCATGCAACCTCGAGCCATGACCTGGGGCTCATATCCAAAGTTTTTTCAAGACTTCGAGTTTCATTAAGTCAAAATTTATCTTACTTCCTTTTGTCCGATTCCCGATTCTCCGACTTCGCCAGTGTCAGATCAACAGTCCATGACCTTCCGTGATCCGATGATCCAGATCTCTTCTTCGCAAATTAGGACTTCGCATTTCGGGACTCGGGGTCATCTTTGCTCGAATTTGATTTCAGGCCTTTTCTATGGCGCTAAACTTCGAGAAACTTTGGGATTCATAGCGCCCATGAGCCACTAATCTGATCTTCTCAGGAATTTCTGCTATTGATGTTGATCTCGCCCGTTAGTTTGAATTTTGAGCCTAAAATGGACTGCTCTGAACGCTACGCTTTGACGCTTCTTGTGCAGGTGGCAAAAATTGGACAATCTGTTGCCCTTGACAACTATATGTGATAACATTTGGCTCCACAGGGGATGGCATGCTCCCTGCGAGCTGCTAAGAACAAGTAGTTCCAATGCCTTAGATGTTGGGCTATGGAGTTGAGCTCAAAACATCCTGCTGAGGATTACAGGCCGATAATAAATATAAACAAAAGAAAATACATGGGATCCAGAAGGATCTTATTTATGCACAATCCTATACTAACTGATCTTTACAAAGTACTAGGTGAAATAAAACTTCCACCATAGCCACCCAGACTGTCCGATGATAAATTTCTTATCTTTACTGCAGCTGATCCTCAAAACGCTAGGGAGGTATGACAAAAGAATGAGAACATGGCTTGGAATGCTTCCCATACCCCCAAATGATGAAAATATGAATAATTCTGCAGTCTCCAATGTTTTTTGAAAACACAGCTCCATATATGACCCCACAGGGTCACAAAATTTACAATCAGGGGAGCTCAACTGGTAAGAAATTACGTTCTACTCTTCATTGTTTCTCACTCACTGTTTGGTGCTCTCAGAGTGTACAAGTGGGTGGATAACTGATGCAGGTCGACCAATACCAAGTGATATTTTCTCGTTCACAAGCTCTGGACAAGAGATAAACCACACATTTAGCTCCTCCTTTTCATGCTGCTCCGTGTTTGCTGTAGGTCCAGGATGGTTGATTTCCACTCATTGAATTTCCTCAATGAATAAAGGAAAAGGCTCTATAGTGTGTTATTGGAAATATTTCATATCCATATCAGAATTCGATTCATAGCTTTCATACGCAGGCTTGCTACTCCCTAAGTCAACAAAATGTAAGATAGGGATCTGCTCATTTACAGGCATGGGACAAGAGGTAGACTGAACATTCAACTCTTCCATTTCTTCCTCATGGCTCTCCCAAGGATCCGATTCATAATCATCATAAATAGGAACCAAGGGAAATCTCTTCTCTTCGTTATCTTCACTACTTCCTTGTTGTTGTTCCATATCTGATTCATACTCAATATCTTCATGCTCAGAATCTGAAACATACTGGCAGTCTTCTTGCTTAGAGTCTGAAACATACTGACAATATTCTTTCTTATGAACATGAAAATTTTCAAGATATGCTTTCACATGAACCCCCTTGCTAGCCCTGATGTTCTCTTCGACTTCTTTGGCATGTTCAAACAAGTGTCTTAAAGATGAATATTTCCTCTCTCTCAGGAGAAGGACCATCTCTGGATGCTGAGACATGACATAGTACACCATGGCAACAGTCTTTGTGGGTCTGATCTCCATAGGCATACTATGATAAAAACTATAAAACCTCCTGTTGAAGACAGCCAGGGCTTCCTCTTCCCCTCTCCTCAAGGCATTAAACTCAAAACAATATTGATCAGGGGATTTGTTCTCACCCCAACACTTTAAAAATGCATGGCATAGCTCGGTCCATGAGCCAATAGAACTGACTTCCAAACATCTAAACCACACAACAACATCTCCAGACAAGGATTGTGAGAACAGACTCATGGAAACATCATCATGAACAATCTCAGACTTATCGACAAATATCTCATAGGCCTCCAAATGCCTCTTAGCAGTAATATGGTCCACTCCAGAAAAACAAGGAAGATACTCAAAGGAATAACGAGGATAAAGATGAAGGTCATGTGGCAGCCCTAAAGGTTTAAACAACTTATTTTTGATTTTAATTTGAAAAGCAGTGGGCTGATCATGAGGATTAACGATTTGGTGGCAAGGATCAATAGGAATAATAGAGGGTAATGATATTTGAGAAGACTGCAAACTATTTTCAACCTCCTCAGGGCTACAAGGGTGATCAATTTCAAGAGGAGATGCAATACATATCTCACTTTTATGAATAGGAAGAGGTGAAGACAGGAGATCAGTATCTACAACACAAGAAGAGGGAATTTCTTCTTCTTCCAAGGATGGATAAATAAAGGAAGGCCTATTATCATCTGAATAGACAAAGCAGAGGATAATCCTCTTTATATGTGAAGGGAAAGAGAGAAATGAGTTGATAAAAAAGAACAAGATTTCATGAATAAAGCTTATAAATTGATACCTGGTCTTCCCCTTTAGTATGGTCATCTTTCTGTCAATAAGATCCTCCCTAGTGGAGTGTTCAATTGTGGAGTCGCTAGGTGCAAGTTGCAATCTTCAATGGTTCTGATGTCTGATGCACCTTCAAAATCAGAAGTTCGTTGTCATTTTATCCCAGGGAAATGTCTTCAATTCGTTCCCCGACAACGATGCCAGAAATGTTAGAACTAGAAGTCACCCTCCAATTGCATAGAAGGTAATCCCAATACCCATCATAGTTTTATATGTAAAAGGTTGGTTTTAAAGAGGTCAAATGGGTGTAGACTCAAGATGATATCGTTTTAATTCAGAAAACTAGACTGGTATGCACCTGCAGGTGAGGTCTTGATTAACTTCAGTTAGTAAGTTTGAGTAAGGGTGAATAGAGGGAATACTTTGGTGAGGAGAGTGTAGATGTTTTCCATATGCATCATGTCTTCCAACAACCTAAGGAGGAAAAGCTTCAAATACAAGATCCTCTTGGATTCAAAACTTTAGGAAACTGAAGAACATAAATAACAACACTGCAATCAAACATATATTACAATACAGTCAAAACAATCCATGTGAATCCTTCAATCATGGACACTTCAGTATTAGAGGCAAATAGGATGAAAAAGAAGATGACTTTCATTAAACAAGAATTCTCAGATCAAAATACATAACCAAAGAACCAAAAGATCCATCAAAAGTTTACAATACGGGAGCACTGCTCAACCATTGATTTGAAAAAAATACTAAAATTTCCTATATATACTTAGAAATGATGCAACCACCAAGAGTGTGATTGGACCGCTGCATTAACGTTTTCAGTCGACGCCTTATTTGTCATATTGCATAGGCCTCCTCATGTCAAATGCGAACTAGGCGCAGTTATGTGCTTTACAGAAAAATTTGTCCATAAGGAAGCTTCAGATTGTCAGTCTTCCTTCACGACGACTCTCAGCCTGCTTTCCATTTATGGAGTGAGTTGAAGTTTCAACCACCACTCCCATTTCCATTAACTTCCTTCATTGGGATCGGGATGAGGCCTGACACCCTTGAATTTTCCAGGCGGTGTCTATGACTTCTTCAAGTCAATCCCGACACCTTGAGGCCATAGAGATCTTCTTCTGTGACCAATATGGATGCTTTCGGCCTTTGGCGCAACTCCTCTCCATCGCTCCATCCTACATGCGACCTTGGGCCATGACCTGGGGCTCATATCCAAAGGCGTTTTGGGACTTCACATTTCGCGAAGTCAGAAGTTAGCTTACCTCCTTTCGTCCAATTCCTGATTCTTTGACTTTGCCAGTGTTAAATCAATGATCCACGACCTTCCACAATACAACAATCCAAATCTCTTCTTTGTGCATTGGGACTTTGCGTTTCGAGACTCGAGGTCATATTTGCTTGAATTTGATTTCGAGCCTTTGCTCCAGTGCTAAACTTCGAGAAACTTTGGGATTCGGAGCGCCCACGAGCCGCTAATCTGATATTCTTAGGAATTTTCACCATTGAAGTTGATCTTGCTTGTTAGTTTGAATTTCGAGCCCAAAATGGACTTCTCTGAACGTTTCTCTTTGACGTTTCATGTGCAGGCCATGAAACTTGGACAACCTGCTGTCCTTGACAACTATATGTGATAACAATATACACTAGAGAATGTCCCTGTGTTATGGTCATGCAGGGTATTACCATATATTTATCATGGGGCATGCTCAACTAATAATGTAGAAGGAGGAACTACTATGAAAAGGTGTCCTATTTGTATGGATTGTAGAATGTGAAAAGGGTTTTTCCAAGTTAAAATGGTGGATTGTTATGGCTCCAATTCTTGTTTTTCCTAATTGGTCAAAATTTTTCCATGTCCACGTGGATTCCACTACCATTGCATTGGGAACATGTTGGCATAGTTAGGGGAGCACATGCTACACCACCCAAGGTAATTTTCTAGAAAAAAATTGTAATTACACAACCATGAAATGCAAAGGCCCGGTGATGGCGTATATGCTACAAAATTTCAAGTATTATCTTTTG
>JZKD02S2347422.1:717969-733531 GCA_000966675.3 Picea glauca
TGGACAGATGTTGACACAATAAATTAATCAACAAGAGTTATGAAAGTAATTGTAACATTAAAAAATGAAATATTGCAGTAATATCAGAAAATAAATAATGAAAAATGAAATATATTTAGTAAAAATTTGAAATATTGCAGCGATAAATTATAACAATGATTAATCAAAGGTTTAGTTGAATGGTATGTAATATATTTACCCCCATAACTGTACCCCATCCATCTATTCGATTTAATTTGTAATCGATCAACAACTCTTCACCTAGAACTATTGTTTTTGTTGCACATATAGATATACGATTTCCTTCGCATCCCTCAAATATGCAATTCGGTTTCTTAGTTGTTGCCACTGGTCGTGTACTATTTATAAAGCCCACAATGTTTCCAGTAGCTTTTGGCCTTCCATCAATATACACAGTTTCCCCTTTATTTTGATTTTTATCTACTGTTATTGGGTAAATCGACTACTTTTCATTAATATAATACGGTGGCATGTCTCTTTCCCATAAAATGATTAGTATTTTATTACATGATTACCTGATCACATGTTTAGGTTTTCATTGAACTCTACTATTTCTGCTTTCATGTTGGTTGGTTTGTGTTATCGCAGATCTGATTCCACAAGAGAACTAGAGTGAAATAGGGACAACAAAGATATAAGGAAGCGATTCATAAGGTATGTTATCTATTCCTCCTTTGGTAGTAAACTCAATCTTCTGTAGCGTTGAAACTTGGGTCTGCCCCTTGTGCCAAAAAATGGTTCTGTTGCCAGGACCTAAAATTGTGATTGCTGGGAACTGAGAAAGAGGAAGATTTGTGCAAAGATTCGACCTGAGATTGTGAAAGCTTTGTGCGTAGATCTGTGCCCTGGTGTGTAGTATTCTACTTGACTTATAAATATCTGAGCTAAAAGAAAGAAGCCTGATATGAAGAAAAGAGGTCGGATCTAAAGGAAAGAAGCAAGATCTGAAAGATTTGTGCTCTAAGAATGGTAAACGTGAGAATTTATGATTAAAAGAGGTAATATCTGCAAGCTCTGTGCTTTGATAAAGGTAAGAATAGTTAAAAGTTTTAGATCTGGAAGCTTTGTGCTCTGTAGAAGTAAGATAAGTGGAAGTTTTTGTTTCTAGAGTATGGATCTAGGTATGTTTAATAGAGTCTGCCCTAGTTTGAAAACTAGGACATTAATAGATGAAGGAAGGTTTGATATGAGTAGATCTGATAAGAATAGTGACAGATATGTTATACCTATGCATAGAAAGAATGTTTGGACTAAAAAATGGATGCAGAATCCTAGAAAGAAATTATTGTAGGTCAACTCCTATGATCCTAACACATAGTACAGGAGAAGCTGGGGAGCATTTAAAAGAAAGAGAGGATTAACCCTCTGTTACAGTTGCAGAAAACCAGGACATCTTGCTAAAGAATTCCCTGGGAGAAGACCTAGTTGTCTTTGTTGCAAAGCTATGGACCATGAAGTGTTGGATTTCCCCAGAATGATTGCTAAGCTTGAAGGAATGAATCTAAATCAAGAAAACCCTAAGGCAACTCCATAGGCTATAACAGAAGCCTAGGAAGAATAAGAGAAAATATTGCTACAGATGAAGGAAACCTTGAATGACCATCGGCATATTAGATTATCAGAGATCTTTAAACACAAGGAATGCCTTGAAGCAAGAATAGGGGACTTCAACATTGACTGTTTTCTAGATGAAGAAACACAGGTTAATATCATGACAGGGAGAACTTGGGAAGCTATAGGAAGGCTTTCTATGATTCCTTCATTAGGAGGAATAGGGTTATTCAGAGGAAAACTGGTAAACCTGTGTGGAAGGCTCGCTCAGATACCTATGACCGTCAATGGAACTTCGACAGAGGAAGATTTTGAGATTATTCAATTTATTGAGGACAACGCCCCATTTACCATGTTAATAGGAAAACCTTGGATTGACAGAGCTCAATCCAAACAAAAGGAAGAAGAAGAAGATTTGGAGCAGAAGAAACAAGAATTAAAAGATTTCATGACCAGAAAGATTGCACAATTGATTGAAGAATAGGAGAACAGATCGAAGCTATTTGACACTAGAGACCTTGATGTCGAAGCTGGAAGAACACTATAAGACCCACAAAAGACTGAAGTACTTACTCCAGATAAAGAAGAGGTATTACCCCTGAATCCTAGGAAAGAATCTCAACAAGGCGCAGTGATTGTGTTAAAAGAAGATAAGAATCAGAATGGAAAAAGACATACTGAGTCAAAGCTCACTGGAAAGAAGGCTAGAAAGATAAGTAAGAAGAGGGATAATATTGAAAAGTTATAGAAGATTCCAGAGGGAACTTCGCAGAAAGAAAATTTGCAGAATTGGAACTTCGTCGGGATATCAGAACAACGACACATGGTACTTTGCCAGGGAAAAGCAATATAGCCGTTGGGGCCGATATATCCATTCAAATACCGCTTTGAACAGGTCGAAAAGCATTTACAACTTGACACCAGACCATTGGACCGCACCATAATGGACAGAACAAGAGTTAATGAGGCTTCATACCCATTACAAGCGAACCGTTGTTTATTGTCCTACTTATCCTGTCGCACCATGCACAGAGAACACTTTTTCTAACTGAGAGTTTGAGCCCATAGACTAAGTGAATTGTATACAATGATCATTGTGCTATTGATTTTTATTCTAGTGCCATATCTAAGTTCATCGTGACCCTGATAATTTTAATCCCAAGCGCATATGTCCGACGAGCTCACCGCATTTGAAGAATCAGTAACGAAAGTTATCCTCGACTTGATGACTGAAAGAGTCATGTCGGAGAGAGGAGTGTCTACAGGTGTAAACGCATCTTCAACGAGAGGACTGCCGACCTCTCCATCCACTGCTCAAGCCAGTCCATCCCGTCCAGTAGATGAAAAGAGAACTAAGCATAGGGATGATCTTGCAAATGCTAAGTTAATCTTGAGTATACTACCCACATATCTTCCCCCTCTGAGTGGCGCGATAAATCGAGATAGTGTGCCCAAATATTTTGAGTATGCCTTGGTCACTACGTACCTCCCAAAGGAGTACGTGCAGTTCACGACGAACAAGATAAAATTGCAGCGTTGAAGTTTAGTGACTTCAACCTCGACGACATGAAGGTCTATAGAATTATTTCCCCACATAAGTATCTGACCAGAAAAAAAGGAAAGAATTCAAAGATAATTCCTCAATCATGGACCCATAACCTCGTGCAGTCTACATTTCTCAACGTCATGAAGATCCCGCACTTCAAAAGTCACCAAGAAGTGAATGCATGCATCAAGATACTGTTGTCCGATTACCATGGTGGATATTTATGGTTAAACCACCGTATCATAGTGGATCCGACATTGATCAATCGGATCACAAGGCTAAGCATGCAAGGCACTGACCCACAAGATTTCTACCCTGGAAAAGCCATGGATCACACTCTTGCACAGAAGATTAAAGACACTTGGGGAGATGTCGAGATGGGAATGCAAGGCTACAAGGTAGCTTCTATCTAGAGCGGCACAGTGCACCTCACTTACCAATTGATCGTAGGAAAGTTGGTGCGAAATAATCGACCCACCCAAGTCACTGGTTTTGTAGTCGACCTCGCAGGGAAGTGCGTAGAAGGACTTTAGATGAATTGGGCACAGTACCTAGTAAACCAATTGGAACTGGATTGCAGGGAAGCCCAAGATAAGTGATATGAATTCCACTTCAGTTGGCCATTGATATTGATCGCTTTCATTGCATGGGATATGCCGGAAGGTGTGACCTTCCCGGACATCGATCCATTTGAACCTTTAGCCGCGAAGTTCAGTACACTGTGATACTCAAATGACATGAATAAAAAGTGGCAGTCAAATGGCGTGTTCCATACGTATTACAACCAGTTAAAGGTATCCATCTAGTCCCAACCTTGTATGACCCCAAATACCCTCCATAGGTTTCGGCCCTTAATGAAATTCAGCGTGGACCACCATTTTATTTACATCACAACGCACACAGATGGACATAAACAACAGTTGCAATCATACTACAAGTTGACGGATGATGACTTGGAAGAGATTACTAAGGAATGATTGGTGGAACTCCTTGTTCCAGTGGACCCTGTGGAGATGTCTAATGTTGACAGCCCAGAAACAATGCAGGATACACCCGGACCTAGCAAGATAAAGAAGACCGAAGAGGTCCATGATTTAGACAACTCATCCTTGAAGACCACTTCCATATCAGCAGATCAAGGAGGAGATGGCGGAGATATAGATGGTGAGAAGTTGAACAGAATAAAGGTGAGGTTACAACACCTAGAGATGAGGAGGACCCCTCAAATAAAAGGAAGGTTTCCCCATCGAAACCCTCATCCTGAAAGAAAGTGAAATCAACCAGGACCAAATTTGAGACCACCCTCACCTCAGACGACTTTGACTTCATCATCGCAACATTGAATGATGATTTTTTGGAGATAGCAGAGAAGCAAGATGCTAAGTAGGAGGAGGTGTTTAGTTGGATTAAGGATGAGATCCAAGGTGTGCAGCAAGCATTACAGTCCAGCCACACAGTTTCTACTGCGCTTCTATCAGCAGGAACAACAAAACTAGGTGATGGGCCAGCTCAACTACACTGCATCGCTGATACAGTTGAAGCTCGCCTTTGAAGAGCTCAGGAAGAGACAACACAAGCCACCCAGGCTCTAGTGCAAGTAAAAAAATACCTTGAGAAGATATGCAGTGCTATAGAACGTGAAAATCTTGCTCGGCAAGCGAAGTGGGATGAAGAAAAATCATAGTTACAACAAAGCAAGGAACAATTGCTCACTGAGGAACACAAAGTAAAGGAAATGGTTCACAAAGAACTTCTCTCTGTGGCAGTTGTCGAAGTAAAGGCTGAAGAGAGAGTTCCACAATAGGTGGCACAACTTGAAGAAGTAATCCAGCAGCTCCAACAACACATATCAGATTTGGAGCTCTGCACTGTGCCCAAGACCCCTCAAGATGTAAGAGACCTAAGGGAAGCAACTGCCCGTAGTGCAGTTGACAGATTAAAATATCTTGCCTTGGAGTGAAAGCAACTGAGTAACTAGAGCACCTAAACATATGAAAACCTCACTGAGAACCCAGAGCTACAGGCGTTGGAGTCGCAGCTCAAGGAAGCAAAGAAACATGTAGACACACTACAGGCGCAACTGAAGGCCCTGTTAGATGTAGAAAGAATGTAGTGGTCTCAAGAGAAACACACCACCCAACAACAGATCCATAAAATTCAAAAAAGACTTATGGAAGTTACTCAATGACTCCAACTAGTACAAGATAACGCGTGCCAATTATTCACAGAGGTTGAAAGCTGAGGAGTAGAGCTAGAACAGGTTGTCCTTACAACAGAACAATGCCTAGAAGGGCCCGTGAATGACACAGTGATCCAAGAATTCACTGAGAAAAAGGCTGTAGAATAGAAAGAGGCCGAAGCATAACTGGTCAGATCTGAGTGACTTGGGATGAGTCACAGGTGAGTGTTGGGGGCATGTTGGCCCTTGACCAATTTTTGGGAGATTCTTGGTCGTAGTGACCTATTTTGGGACTTCAACAGCCTGTTGAAGGAAGAGCGCAAGATGAAGCAGAGATCACGGGATCTCAGCCCACTTTTGGATCCTTTTTGGGTTTTTGGGAATATGTAACGGGAATGGGATGTCAGCCCATGGGTTTACCCATGTTTAGGCCTATTTTGTATGTATAAATAGAAGGACAGGAAATGTAAGAAGAGTGTAATAGTGCATCTATGTGATGTGAATGTATGCTAAGTGCGAGTAGAGTCTGTAAGTGCTTTGTGCATGGATGTAAGAGACTTGCAGAGCTAAGTGCAGGTCCTTGTACCAGATTGTGGAGGGCTTAGTCCTGTAACATAAGGAATAAGGATCTAGCAAGTTGCACAGATCTTCTATCCTGTGCGGAGTAAGGGTTTTGAGTCTTTGTGCTTGTAACTGATTGAATGAAGACTATAAATAAGAAGAGTTGGTGGACGTAGCCCCAAGGTGGGGGTGAACCATGTAAATGTTGTGTTGCCTTGCTTTGTGCTTGTCTTAATGTGTTTATGTCTTCTTTTTCTAAGTGATTTAAGATGATTAGATAGATATGCTTATGCTTAGTGCTAATGATATATGAGAATATTAGATCTAATCCATATGAATGTGCTTAGTGCTTGATATGCTAGATCTAACCTATCTATTGATGCTAAGTGCTTAAGTACGTTATAACAATGTGAATGCTGCGAAGCCCTGCGTTATCAATGAAGTGATTAATGATTATATATTGAGGAACTGATGGTGCTAAGTGCTTTATTAAGTAGTACAATCATAGATTTGTGTCCCAACTAAGGTTGCAGACACCTGATTCTTGAAACCACCCCTGCCTCTACCTCGGGTGAGACTTCATCTACTTCGCAAGTGTTGCCAAAAGGGCCGGTAGTTAGGGTTTTGTTGGTGCGTTGTTGTAGAGTTGAACCCTGGGTTTGACCCTTGTGCCAACATGAGTCTTCTCTTTTATAGTTTCATATAGTTGCATAGTTGCATAAGTTGCATATAGTTTCATATAATTGCATAAGTTGCATATAGTTGCATATAGTTGCATAAGTTGCATTGTTGCATAAAGTTGCATATAGTTGCATATAGTTTCATAGTTGCATATAGTTGCATATAGTTGAAATAAAGTTGCATATAGTTGCATATAGTTGCAATAAAGTTGCATATAGTTGCATATAGTTGAATAAGTTTCAATGTTGCATAAAGTTGAATATAGTTTCATAGTTACATATAGTTTCATATTTGCATATAGTTGCATAAGTTGCATATAGTTGCATAAGTTGCATATAGTTGCATATAGTTGCAATATATAGTTGCATATAGTTGCATAAGTTGCATTGTTTCATAAAGTTGCATGTTGCATAAAGTTGCATAAGTTCCATAAAGTTGCATAAAGTTGCATAAGTTGCATAAGTTGCATGTTGCATAAAGTTGCATAAAGTTGCATAGTTGCATAAAGTTGCATAAGTTGCATAGTTTCATAAAGTTGCATAAGTTGCATGTTGCATAAAGTTGCGTAGTTACAATAAGTTGCATAAGTTGCATAGTTGCATAACTTGCATAGTTGCATAAGTTGCATAATTTCCATAGTTGCATAAAATTGCATATAGTTTCATAGTTGCATAAGTTGCATAAAGTTCGCATAAAGTTGCATAAGTTGCATTGTTGCATAAGTTGCATAAAGTTCGCATAAAGTTGCATAAGTTGCATTGTTGCATAAAGTTGCATAAAGTTGCATAAAGTGGAAACCTATGTGTATTTCCACTTTTCATTGATACAGGGTCATGTTGGGTTCCCACGATGGTTATCAAGCAAAGAATTATCATGTGGTGAATTCCATCCTTATGTCAGGGTACTTGCTCGAGCAAACTTTTCTCATGAGTACCCTCCTATTTTATTATGCATATTTGATTTGCCAATTAGTGTCACCTTATTTTCTTTGTCTTCAATTGTTTCTTTTCCTTTCAATGTTCTTCATGCAACTTGTTTCTATTCTATTCCATGAAGTATATCTCAAGCAATGGGGGTGAAACTTAGTTTATGGTTTCTACACTTCATAGTGTATGGTTTCTACACTTCATATTGATCATACACATATCCCATCACATACTGGTGTGTAGAGTATTTCATGGTGCATTTCCCATACAATCCTACACTAGGAAAACACTTAGGTCCTCCTAGTGATGGATCATAGTGTGTTGAAACCCCTCATTTTGAGTCCTTTACCTTACTCTAGATGTTTGATTATTTCTTTCCATGTGATATCTAGTGCCATCATGCAATCCTATTTTGTGTTTATCCTTCCTTGGTCATATGTTTGTCTATGGTAGATGCTTTGGCCAACACATTTAGGTCCCTCCCTTACCAGTTATGACCTCTCTTCGGCCTTGTGCACTAGTTGGGGTCTTTTTTAGTTGAGGAGCCTCCCTTGGGTCCCAAAACTTCCCTAATCCATTAGGGCACACTCTTCAATGCATAAAATAAAACCAATTGTTGCGTAGTTGCATAAAGTTGCGTAAGTTGCATAGATTTGCGTAGTTGCATGTTGATTTATAAAGTTGGATAGTGATCTAGTGGTGTGTAGGAAGAGGCCTAGCACCTTCAAAATGATCATTCTCCTCCAACTATCCAAATTTAAAGTTGTGTAAATTGCATAAAGTTGTGTAAGTTGCAAGTTGAGAAATCAAGGGATTCCACCAACACTCATTTAAATTTATTTTTAATCACTTGCCAATACTTCTTTTAGTTTGTTGATATTGAGCTCGCACATGAGGTAGTTTATATCTATGAGGATTTAGGATCAATTTTTCAAGCCTGAATTTGATGTGTAAATATTTATGAAGGTATTGGATCCCTTAATGACTCCTTAGTACTGTTGATGCGTTGAAGAAGTTTTGAAATCACCAAGCAACCATGCAGAAAACTCAATGTTTCATAGAATACGAGTTTAATTTTTTTATGAGTAATGGATAATTCACATTGTAGAATCTCCTTCAATATTATGTTGTTATCTCTATGAACCATTTTGTCAAGAAAACATCTAAGTTGTTGACTTGAAGGACTTTTTGATTTCCCAATCCATCATTTTTCCTCATGATAAATAAATCACTAAGTCAGGAGACCAAAACTCCTTTAAAAGTTAGTGTTTTCATGTTTACAGGAAGAGTGTTCTTGTCTTCGATGGAAATAACATAAGGTGGATCAGAAGGTGAAAAATATCAGGAGGAAGATCTATAGTGGCCGTTGGATCACCGATCCAAAGAACCTTCAACCGAATACCCGACAACCGTTGGATCATTCTAAGTGGAAGGACAAGATAAGCTAGAAGATCAACACCAAAGATAGATCAATCCATCGATCTAAGAACATGATCGACACACAACATTTGGTTCATGTCAAAAGTTGTGAGGAGGTTACTGTTCGGGGAATCTCACTTCGGGAGAATTGGCAACTTGAAATTTGAATTACCCGAAGCCTGAAATCCAAAATGAATAAGGACCATCGGATTTGGAGAAAATACGATGATCATTAGATTAGGGAGAACCACGTCAGCAGACCACATCTACAAGGACATGTGGCATACCAAGTTGGAAGACCACGTTAGCAAGGACACATGGTGCAATCAGACAATGACAAGTGTCAAGTTGAATCGACATTTCAGGTATGTGCAAATCACAAATTTGAGTGACACGTGGCAGCTACTCGGTTCCTGACACGTCATCAAGTGAAATAAGTAAGTTACGTCACTCCAATAGTTTTACTTCAGGATTTTTAGCACCAGTACTTTCTCAAAGTCTCGAAGTCCCAAATGCCGAAGTCCTGAAGTGGAAACGAAACGTCCGATCTGAAGATCACTTTGGGGAGCATTCTTGATCGTTGATCTACTATAGTGGAAGGATAGTGTAAGTGGAAGTATTAACTGAAAGAAAGTGGTCTACACCACTTATGACTTAGCAGGTGATCACTCTGGAGGAAAATGGAGCAACGATTATCCTAAAGTCTCGAACGCTGAAGACCCGAGGGTTGAAGAAGATCTAGGCCATTTATTGCCAGAAGGACACATGGAAAAAATCTATGTAGTCTGGGGAAAAACACTCCAGGAGATAGTGAAGGAAGCGAAGAAATCCACGAAGCCCGAAGAGCCGAAGGAGCTTAGGACCCTTGATCTATAGGAGGACACACATCAATAGATTGTGAACTCCAGGTACGAAATACTCTAGAGGAAAGAAGAGAGTGAAAGCATCGAATTCCCCAAGTGAATCTCGACCGTTGATCAAGAAGGGTGCCAAGGGCCGTTGATCTAGTCTTTGTAGAAAGTGTGGATGTCCCGAAGCAGACTAGAGACATTGATTTGAGGAGGACATGTGGTAGGAATCTGTAGACTCTGGCTAAAAGCATTCTGGGAGAGCATGGAGGTTGAGAATTGAAATCACCAAAGCCCAAAGTAGCGAAGCAGATATCGACTATTGATCGAGAAAGGGGACATAGGACCATTGATCTAGTTGAGAGGTAAAATCCTCGAAGTAAAGGTAGAGCTGTCGATTGAGAAGGATAGGTGTCCATAGATCATCGACTCCAGAAGATTGACGTATGGAAGAAATGAGAGTTTTAGAATTGAAAGTCCCGAAGGTTGGACTCGTAGAGGATATCCTGATCGTAGATTCAGGGAGACAGGTGTTAATAGATCTTCCACTCTAGAAGATTGTCATATGGGAAAAGAGATATTTGAGAGTTGAAACTCTCGAAGACCAGAAGGCCAGAATCAATCGTAGTCATTGATTTGGAAGGAAGATACATGTCGACAGATCATGGAGATATGGGATCACATGTAGAAGGAGGAAAGGAAGGCAGATCACAATCGTTGATCGAGTGGAATCACCAAGGGATTGGAGATCAACGTGCATGCTCAATTGCAGGGTTAGAACATGCTCGGTTCTTAATTTTTCTTGATCGGGACGCAATCAAAACCGCGGTATCACCAAAGGCATATGTGGAGCTTTGTAGTGAATTGCGGGGTGAAAATTGGGTTGCCCTCAAACCTCCTTTAGATGCACCCACAATTGCATGGTCACGTGATAACATCACCCAATGTCACATCGACAGAATATAGGGGAAGGAGATAGTGCTGCTAGGCTCGTATTCAGAGGTTGCTCATTGAAAAGTAAAAAATGCCTCTGCGTGTATAATCCAACGACGCTGATCAAATAGAATCTGATTGAAGGTTTGCTGTTTCACTTCGTGGTTTCTTGATTAGTTACGATTCAGTTAAACTAACTGAGTCATTGTTCTTGAGCGTTGGAATCATGATTCCTGACTTGAGCGTTGGAGATGTGGAGTGTAACGAATGATGAGAGAAGGAATAAAAATAATATGTCGTGACAGAGAGAGGTTGTTGTTTCTTTGTAAAAAAAGTTGGATATTTATTCACGTATGTAGAAGGTAGCCAAGCATATGTATGAAAGTGCAGAGGGGAGGCATAGTGCATAGAATGGACATGACGCACAGAGCATAAAACACAAAAGAACAGAAAGCGCAATAAGATGCAAGAAGGAAGACACTGATGCAGGCATAGTAGAGTAGTTTAGCAGAACAGTGATGAGACTGGTAAGCCATTGATAAATAATCTATCAATGTAATAATAAATTTTAGCAAGAAAAGATTTATATCTCAGGGTGGTAGGGTGGTGCTAGGGAGGAACATTGTCCTAAGAGTTTCAAGTGGGTGCTTGAACATAGGGAGTTGTAGCTTCCATTTGGTTGCAGCCAGAAAAACCAGGGTGGTAGGATGGTGCAAGGGAGAACCATTGTTCTCTGTTATACATGTTGGTGAATGTGTGACTGGAAGTTGGTGATTCCATCCAGTTGGTACTGGACCACTCAGGGAGTTGGTGCTTCCTTCTAGTGGGTGCTAGAGAAACCATGGATTCTATGATCCTAGTAAGTTGCAGCTTGTAAAACAGAGGTGGTAGCCTCACAAAGAGTTGGTGCTCATAAGAATGATAATTTATAGAAAATAAAGACTACTTATCATACTAAGAAGAAGCAGTTTTCTCCCTTTATGGGTTTCCTCAGGAATATATGTCTCCTTATACTTCATGTGTGTGATTGATGTTGAATACTCTATTGCTTACTTCCTTGAATTATTGTGATCATCATTGAGTTTTCTGTAATGAGATCAAAATAGGTATAATTGTTTAAGCACAGTAACAATTGATTCATCCCCCCCCGCTCAATTGTCTAATAGTTAGTAATTGAACCTTCATCATTGATGTAAGAAAAGAAAGGTGTTATTTTTTTTGTATATTTGGATAATTTAGTCAAGAAAAGGAAACTTTCTAGGTTGGGAGGCCAGTGAGTCTCCAAACCTAGTTACTAAACCTTCGTGAGCCTTAAGGTATACAATTTATCCCCAAAAGAAAAATCACTTATTTAGTGAGGTTACTCGTTGTCCAAACCAACCGATTGAGGTTATTGACCCTTGCAGTCAACAAATTTCCTCCTTGGGGTAAATCACTCACTTGTCCTTATTTGTCCTTATGACCTCTCTTGGGCCTTATGCACTAGTTGGGGTCTTTTTTTAGTTGAGGAGCCTCCCTTGGGTCCCCAAACTTCCCTAATCCATTAGGGTGCACTCTTCAATGCATAAAATAAAACCAATTGTTGTGTAGTTACATAAAGTTGTGTAAGTTTCATAAAGTTGTGAAGTTGCATGTTGATTTATAAAGTTGAATAGTGATCTGGTGGTGTGTAGGAAGATGCATAGCACCTTAAAAATGATCATTCTCCTCCAACTATACAACTTTAAATTTGTGTAAATTTCATAAAGTTGTGTAAGTTGCAAGTTAAGAAATCAAGGGATTCCACCAACACTCATTAAAATTTATTTTTAATCGCTTGCCAATACTTCTTTTAGTTTGTTGATATTGAGCTCTCACATGAGGTATTTTATATCTATGAGGATTTAGGATCAATTTTTCGAGCCTAAATTTGATGTGTAAATATTTATGAAGGCATTGGATCCCTTAATGACTCCTTAGTACTATTGACGAGTTGAAGAAGTTTTGAAATCACCAAGAAACCATGCAGGGAACTCAATGTTGCATAGAATAAAAGTTTGATTTTTTTATGAGTAATGGAGAATTCACATTGTAGAATCTCCTTCAATATTTTGTTGTTATCTCTATGAACCATTTTGTCAAGAAAACATCTAATTTGTTGACTTGAAGGAATTGTTGATTTCCAAATCCATCATTTTTCCTCATGATAGATAAATCACTAAGTCAGGAGACCAAAATTCCTTTAAAAGTTAGTAATAGAACCTTCATCATTGAAGTAAGAAAAGAAAGGTGTCATTTGTTTTGTATATTTGGATAATTTAGCCAAGAAAAGGAAACTTTCTAGGTTCGGAGGCCAGTGAGTCTCCAAACCTAGTGACTAAACCTTCTTGATCTTGTAGGTATACAATTTCCCCCCAAAAGAAAAATCACTTATTCAGTGAGGTTACTCGTTGTCAAAACCAATCGATTGAGCCTATTGACCCTTGCACTCAACAAATTTCCTCCTTGGGGTAAATCACTCATTTGCCCCTATTTGTCCTTATTTCTCCTTTTATTCATTGTGGTGACTTTCTTCTTCTTCCTTTGGTTGTTTTTTTCTTTACTCAATGTGTTTTTCTAGTCTAATCATATCCAAAGTGATACCCACAAGTAGTTGAGCATTTTACCCATTTCCAGAGTGATGCACACTACCTAAATCCACAAGAGTATCACCACCTATATATAAAATCAATTTATATTCCATTGGGGTTTACAAGGTTTCATTTTCAAGTTTTAATGGTTTTCTATAGTTGGTTGTTGAAAACGAGATTGTGAAACCCGATGGAAATGTATTATCATATCTAGATTGAGGATTTCATTTTTCTTGGTTTTCAAAGCTATCCATCAACCAAGAAAATCAATTTCTCATGTCATAGTTATTAGAGATATACAAAGTAGAAAATAAATTGATCTGCAAACAAATATAATGCATTTGAATAATTGGGCATCACCATAGTAAACAATAAATTTTTATAATGCATTTGAATAACCCCCACATTTGAATAAATTGGGCATCACATTTGAATAAATTGGGAATCACATTTGAATAATGCATTTGAATAACCCTTACATTTTGTATTGGAAATTTTTATAAAGAACTTGGAGAAATGGATTTTGAAGTTTGGCATATCATGTTTCAATGCATTGTCATTCATGAGATTGTAAGGGAAAATGGAGTATCGAAAAATCAAGTGAAATCCATCACCATTTCACTAGTTGGATGCAATGACTTTATAAAAATAAGAGGATATATGTTATACATTACAAAGTAGAAATCCAAGCCCATCTAATAAACTAATCCTAGAAGTTAAAAGATTGGTGAAATTACAATGAATAGAGGTACTCACCATTCTTGGTTCCCTCGCAGTCTATCTCCATTCCCTTGCAGTCTATCTTTGTACCCTTACAATGTATCTCCCTTTCGTGCCCTCACAGTCTATATCAGTTCCCTTGAATCAGTGCCCTCAACTCACCCTCGCAGTATATGTATGTTCCCTTGGCTCACCCTCATAGTATATCTATGTTCCCTCGGATCACCCTCCAAGTCTATCGCCACTTGCATTCTATATCTATTCCCTCAGCTCATCCTCGTAGTCTATCTCGCTCAGCTTGCCATTCGTAGTCTATCTATTCCATCAGCTCACCCTCGCATTCTATCTCCCCTCCATGTTCCCTCGCATTCACAGTCTATCTCCCCTCCGTGTGCCCTCACAGTCTATCTCCTCACCCTCGCAGTCGTAGTCTATCTCCCCTCCCTGGAAGTGTATCTCCTCACCCTCACAGTCTTCTTTGTGCTGTCACTTTTCCAGGTAGTGATCTTCTTTCCCTTCGTCGTGTGCATAGTGATATGATCAGTAATGGGTTTTGGTCACATGCATAGACGACTCTTTCTTGATGGCGCAATAAACCTGTAGTCAAAGTTACATCTAGATTTGGGTTTTCTAGGAAGATAACAAGCAACATGGACATTGTCACCAAATTTGAATTTTATACATATTGATTTGAATAAGTATCATATGGTGTTTTAACACTTCATGAAGTTGACATATGGTCTAAATTTGTGATGAGTATGATTATAGATGAGGCCACATTTACAAGAAAACTAGAGATCAAAGTGGGGTTTTTTTCGTTGACCACCTATTCTTAAAGAGGACAAGTCTTAAGAATCTTCAGATACTCCAACCTTTAAGTTCAAAAGTACCACACACACTAATAATGATAGGGTTGAGAGGAGGCTTGTGTTTGAGTCGTAGTGTTACCTTTCCATCTAATTTGAAGCCATAAAATGCTAGCACTCAAGGTCCACATGTTAATGCGATCACTTATGTTTCCACCCTTCTATGCAGAGGAAGTTCAAATTATTAATAATGATTAAAAAACAATATCCACTACTGTTAGGATCTTTACCTAGTCTCGAGGAGGCTATTGTTACTTATGATGATGAAGATGAATCTAGGAAAGAAGTTTTTAAGAAGGGTCTACACATTATTGAAATTATAGATGATAAGGATGGATAGGTTTATAATGATTTGGGTTTCTTGATTGAAAATCAAGTTCAATATACTAGTCAGATTCAAAATAATATTAGGATGATGGATACATGTTTTCTAATGGTGACCTTGAACAAATTTGCCACACAAATAAATTTTCTATTGCATTGATTATGAAGGTGACCTTGAGGATTACCTGAATCAAAATAGGTTTCCTCCACTAAATCATTAAAGGCACCTAAATAAGAGTAAAATGATGTAGAGGTGAAGGATGATGCAAGATACCAGATATATAAAATATGCAGAACATAAATGAAATGCTAGAAATGAAAGAATAACAGTAAAATATCCAGCATAATCTTCACAATACACAGAAATGATATACGAAA
>JZKD02S2347422.1:737821-762380 GCA_000966675.3 Picea glauca
TTAGGTCTTCTTACATCCGCCTTATTCTATTTTATTGAAAGGTCTTATTAATATTGACCTTTATTACATCCGAATACATTGATCTACCTATGTGCAGGTTAGGACCTTAACAGATGATGTGCTAGACCAGGTGGCACAACCCTTACATACTATTGCGAAAGTCTCTTAACAACTTCTCATAATTTCTTCCACTAGTGATTTCATCAAAGAGAAAAGAAAGGTCCCATAGATACTGACCAAATAAATCCACTTGGTATGGAAGAGGGTGTCACAATGCCATAGGGTTATCCATATCAAATTTTGACAGGTATCCTTAACATGATACAATCCTAGTGCTCCCTTACACTCTCAAATGTTGTCACAAATATATGTCAATTTTATGCCCACTAATGACTGAATCTAGATGTAACATATCCTGTGCGAGAAGGCTTCCAACCACTCATTCTACTCTAAAAATGGTGTTGTTGAATTACAATAGGATTAAAAAAAAGTATAACTTCAATTGGATGATGTGATCGTCGTGAGAGATGTGATTAAGAGGGAAAAGTTGGCATTGGAAGGTGAATTAGAAGAAGTTTTCCATAGGTTTACACATATGTGGATAGAGTTGCATAAGAGTTATCCTTACTTGGAGGATCTATTTCTGGATGAAAGACATATTATAAGGAGCATGATCCCTAGTATTTCAAGAAGAATACATTTGGTTGATTTAAAGTACAATCGAAGAGTTATGAACTAAATGTTGGGAATTAATGAAAACTGACCTAGTTATTTGGTTTGGTGTTTTTTACTAATTCCTTATGCCTTCTATCTCTATTTTATAAATTCATATGTGAAGGCTAGGAAAGGAGTTAGCATGTTAGAAAATGAATTAGTTGCTTTCATATTTGTTGGCTTATTCTATTGTTGGAAAATGTGTAGAAAATACTCTCTTTAATAGTTGTAGTGGGTAGATCTAATGCATGAGAACAATGATATACTTTTTGGTGATTAAATATAATGGAAGCATGCACCATGTTGTATTTGTGTTCCAACTTGTTGTTTATATGGATGATGTGAATTTCATGCTTATTCAATTTCATTTTGTGCTAAATGAACTCTCATTGTAATGATGAATGTTGCATATTCTAGTTATTATTAGTATGAATGCATAGAAGTAGATATTTGGAATGAATACTTAGTAATAATGTTCCTCATATCAATGTTTTCATTTCAAAAAAAATAATTTAGGAAATGCAACTTGGCTAATACCTTCCCTATTTAAGGGAATGATGTGATAGTATTAGACAATGATTCCCTTTGTTGGAAACCCTCATATACGTTGGTTTATAATACAATCCAACATGTTGGTGTAGAAAATGGGGTGAAAGACTCATAAAATTGCATAACCATATCCATTGGGATGCTTCCACAACGACACTAAACTACCAGTCACAAAACAATGCAAGTTCAAATTTGGCATATCATCTCATTTTATTGATGAAGTAGAGTGTGATGTATTATTAGATGTTTGTGATATAATCTTTAATGGTATCCTCCACAAGAATATTTTTTAAGTTCTTTTAGTTGTCTCTTAATAGAGAGAAGACTTAATGAAAAAGAACCTTTCAACTTTTGCTATAACTAGATACCTATGCAGCCTCGTCTTCTAAGAATTCTTTGCGAGTATAAAATCCTTAGCAGTAACTTGTAAATGGCTTGAAATTGTATTAAACTATTACTACCACTTAATTAATATAATAAATTCTATTATTAGGTATATTTATGTGCGCGCTTGATTACTTTACCTTTATGAAATATCCCTTTACTACCTTACAAATGGTTTTGCTTGCAAATTGATAAATTTTAGTAGAATATCTTGTTGTGCCATTAAACATTGACGTTGGATGATTGAATGTTGTGAGTAAGATTACTCTCACTCTTGAATTAATGTTAAGGCATAGATTTTAAGTTTATAGATTCTCTCGTGCCATGAAATTAATGCGATCTATGACTGGTTTGTAATTTGATTAATTGCGCCTTGTAGATAGAATTGATGATTACCCTTGTGCCTTGAAACTAAAGTTGTCGATTACTCCTGCATGATAATTATGTGGATGCGTGCTTGTTTTAGAATTGTCACTCTTGCGCCATGGAAGAATGTTAATTATTGATGATTGAGTGTTTTAGAATTTACATTTCTTGTGCACCATGAATATTGTCGATGTACTGAATGATGGAGTATTTAGATTCTTTTGCGCCTTAAAAATAAAACAAAGTTGATCACATTGTGCCTTAACTTATGTCATTGTATGATTGATTTAGTAATTAAATTCTCTTGCGCCTTGGAATTTATGTGATGTGTGATTGGTTATAGAACACTATTGTGCCATCATTTCAATCTAGTCAAAGTTCAATTAATGTCTCAAGAAAGAGTCGTCTCTCAAGAGAGTGCTATCATCTATTGCACCTTTCAATCTAGTCAAAGTTATTGTGCCATTAATGTATTCAAAGAACACTATTTCACCTTTCAATTTAGTCAAAGTTCAATTAATGTCTCTTGTTACTGTAGGGTTATACATCCTCATCCCAATGCCCATATGCCTCCAACCTTGTGATCTAATCATTTGGTGACAAGTGTCATGAAGGGTGATGACTAAGACTAGGGGTAAATTTCAATTCAAGGCTAGGAATGACCATGCCCAAATCAAGTGAAGGAAGAAAATTAAGAAGGTACATGTGTTGTCCCATTCCATGTCAAAAACAGCACATCCATTCATTGGGAACACTAAAACCTGACAAATCGATGACTCCACTAAATTAGGGTTTATGGTGTACATGATGAATTGATGATGGAAGAAAGTGGGCGTGTGAGTCAAATTTGAGTCCAGAAACCCTCCCATATCGTTAAGGCATGAAAATACTCTATCCATGTCAAATTTCAATGCATACAGAAATAGTTTGAAAAAATTTGAATGTTGCCCCCATTCACAGGTCACTGTTGCCTGTGTCTAGTCCTAGTATAATTTCCTTGTAAAATTTGAATAACAAAGTAAAAAGAACTGTAGTTTAATATAGAAGAAAGGAGAGGCATTCTATTTCAATGCAAAGCAAATCTAACAATTTTCGATCTAGATACCGTTTCAAATTTGGACGGAAATCCCGCAGAAAGGAGAGGCATATCGAACAATTTTAGACGAAAATATGACATATATTTATTTGTATAATGAAATCCCTGGGATGACATACCTACATCGTTGGTATGAGATGTTTTCAAAATTGCTAAATCCGATTTTTGTAATTTCGACGGATTTGCATTGAAAATGCTCATAAATGGTGTTTTTTTATATTTTTCAATAAAACCTAAGAACTTGGCATCCACGCCGACCATTACCAGAACAATGGCTTATATTTTCTAATTAATGCCAAAATAAAAGTGTGTTTCTTTGGCAAAATATTGGGATTGATCATAATTTATTCGAAAACAAAAAAAATTTAAATTATGGTTGTCATTCATTGGCTTATACAAAAATATAAACATAAAAATGTAAATCCCTCGGATGACATACCTACATCATTGGTATGATTAGGCGTAGTCACGCAAAGATCCTCTTGGTTTCGAGAATAGTTCATTCTCTACTAAACAAGTGTAACCACGTGAAGGTGGAATCTCTAATTATGCCCCCCCCATCACATCACTCTTAATTTACCCATAGTACCTAATTTGTAATTATAAATAACATGTATCATATACTATATTATACAAAATAAAAACATATAAAGATCATATAAAATATATAAACACATACCTCTTCTTTTCAACAATTAAATATCAGTCATCTTTTTCTTCATCCAGCTCAACATCTGTATCAGGATCTGGTTCAAAATCGATATTAGTGAAAGGCTCATTCATATCAACATCATCATCAACATCATTTTCTCTTATATATCTATTGATATCGTCAATGAGATCATCGTCTCCTACATTTGGATGATCAACTTCTTCAACTTCTTCGTTTGACACATCGACTACATGAGACACCTGCTCCCGATCTGCATAATCATGATCTTCTTCCTCATTATTATCTTCATCCTCAACTACATGATTATACTTTACTGGTCTTCCTCTTGGATCATATCTAACAATGTATGCCCAACCTGCTTTACCAAGTACCTCTGAGTAAAATACTTTCTCACATTGACTTGGAAGAACATAAGGCTCTGTACCCGGTTCAAATGCCCTTGTATTAACCATGGTAAATACATTATCATGCTCAATAACATTTCTTTTAGGATCACATTCATGCATCCATATCTTGTACCATTTAACCTCAAACAAAACTATTTTAAAGGAATTAAAATCACACTCAATTATATCCTCCAAATTCCCATAGTACCCATTCTCAGTTTCTTCTGGATTTCTGTCACTTCTAGAGGAAATGTTGGTGACCTTAAACACTGCAGCTATCCCACAATCCAAGTTTTTCATCTTATCATCCAACAGTTTGATTAAAAAATTTCGACCATTACACCACATAGCCTTGTGATGTTTCAACCGAAACATGGACAACAAGTAAAAAATACATTTCCAATTAATAAACCTCATATAAGAGTTAGTAAATATATATTTCAAAAATTAAACAAATCAAATACATTGAAAAGTTGGGAAATAACTAGGAAAATGTGGGTAAAACATTTACTTGCCTATTTATCTTTTAAACCAAAGGCTAGATCAACTTCCCTTGATGTAAGACCAGGGAATTGATCTGGATGACGATGCACTGTTTTAATCATCTTACTCACCCCTTCCCATGATAACCTACCGAAGTATTCTTCAATATATTCTATCCAATTTTACATCCAATCAAGGTTGTTTGGAATGTATAAATGTAAAGCATCCCACTCTCGAGAAACTATATGATAAAGTAACAATTTAATATCATTAATTAGCTATTGTTAATAAATGAATAATTTAATATAGTTCAATATGCAAGAACAAAAAATGTAAAAAATCAGTATGATAAAACAAAATTGGAAAAATAAATGTGTAATATATTAAATCTACGTCAACATCTAATAATTACCTTTCACAGTCCTCATTTTACCTTTCCCCAATAGGACCTGCCCTTCAAACATTTTGATGGAGTCGAGATGCCAAATGCAAGGCATATTCATATTTTTTGCTAATTTAGGTAGATATTGACTAATATACACCATGCATTGATATACCATATATCCCTCAACCATAGAACCCTCAAGAAGTTCTCTTTGTCTAACAAAAACTTTCAATGACTTCAACTGCCTCTTCACCATCCACATCGACCTTGTGTGTACTGGTCCACATAATTCAATCTCCTCAACTTGGTGCATGAGGTAGTGTTCTTGTGCATTGAAAAATGTTGGAGGTAGATACTGTTGCATTTGACAAATTAGTCAGGGAATTTCTCTCTTCCAAACCTTATATCTTCTTTATGGATTTCTTTTGATGATAGCCACGTACAAATGTCGATGCAATAAAATAATATCAAGGCATACATAAATTTCAGATAAAACATAATATGTCGATAAGTTCCGCTACAAATCACATAAGAAGTACATTTTCCTTATAAAACATTACTTACCTCATGTATTTTCCAAGTACATAAATAATTTTTTTTATGTTGTTGTCAAAGTCGTCTGGGAGAGATAAAGGTAGAACATATTGTAACAAAAAACAAATAATAATTATTTGTTTCCAAAAAATGCATACCAATAAGGGAATATATTATAATCTACTAATTACCTTAATGAATGTATGCCAGTCATGTGTTTTAACCCCACCAAAATCACCTTTTTCGTTAATAGATTTTGTATGTTCGATGCAAACCCCATCAGAAACCTAATTTTCTGAATGACCTCTTTTACAATATTGCTCTGTTTCTCCATCAATAACCAAGGAAGACTAGTATTCTTCTCATGACCATCGCCATTAGAATTAATAATAACACTTTGCAATGCGTGATTAGTTTGATGAAGACGCCACCTCTACCTCGAAAGAGTCTCTGCGTGACCTCCCGGTCTTAAGGATCGTTCATTTAATTCATGAGCTGGAGCGACTCTTTCGATTCCTTGCTGGAATCTCAGTCAAAATCGATTCACAGGTCCTTCGGGAAGCTCCCCTATGCGAACGCACTAGGCGCAAGCTCCACCTTTCCCAAGTGACCATAGAGCCTGTGACCAAGGGCCAAATTCCAAAGTCCTTTGTCGAAATCTCGTGATCTCGCGAGTTCGTGGATCGTGGCTCCTGACTCTTCCTTCTCAAATCTGCAATACCCAATATCGTGAAATGATTATGGCTCCTTCTCCGTCAGCACCTTCCCCCCCTGCGTGACCGCCGGCTAGGCTAAGAGCTAGCACCTCTCACCTTTTGCGCCTTCACGAGTTCAAAGGTCCAAACCTAGCACCTTTCTTTCCTGAACCCCCGAGAGGCGATATTTGACTTTTCTCCTCTTGTTCTCACTACTTGCGATTTCATGAGTTGGAGGCTCAAACTTTCGTTCCCTTATCTCCCGAGTCCTCGAGACGCGTGAGGTCAACAGGATGTTGACTCCTCCGAATATCTGACGTGTGCCCGCCGGTCCATTTCCCGGGCCCACCGTGTGATTCTACCACGTGTCCCTTATGTGCAACCTTGGCACTTCGCGACTTCGCTTCTTGCGATTTCGGGACTTGAAGTACCCGAATCTTGGGATTTCACCCTATGAACCCCCGAGTTCACAAAATCCTCTGATCTCTGACACCTGTCCTCCTTTGATGGATGGCTTAGATTACTTCGCTGTTTCGGGACTTTCGGTGTGGAGTGTCTCGACTGCTTGTCATTAGGACCAACAATATCCCAAATGCCGATATCCCGATTTCCACCCTTCTCGGGACTTTCACCTCTGCTTGCAAGGGTTTAAACCTCATGCAACTCTTGACAGATCCAACAGCTGTCAGGTTCTTCACTCAATATCTGACGGTTGAGATCATCTCTGCTTCTGTGCGCTCTCCTGCAGCTCCCTGGATGTAGAAACTTTCAACGATCCAGATCTTTTCGATTGATCCGATGGCATCTGTTGCTCCTCCCGAGCTTTGGTGCTTTTCTTCCAACACTTGGAAGAATTTCAAATTCTCGAAGGCATTGACCTTCGCTCCTTTTCCTCTGCGAGCTCTGCAACTTGAGCTCTTGCCGATGCATATGAGAACACCGTCCCTCCTGAGCTTTGGTAACTTTGAACTCTTCAGAGAGTTCTCTGGCCTTTTCACCCCTTGCAGCTGTGGCTCCGTGCACTGAAGGCACTAACCCTCCTTAGCTTATCCTTCGAATCCTTGAGGGATTCTACGACTTCCGCGCCTCTGCAGAGTCCTTGCACACCAAGGTGCTATCTCTTCTGAGCTTCTCAAATACTCAGGCCCTAAGGAAAATAATTCCCTCTCCCTTCTCCCTTATATGGAGAAATATGATGCCCTCTTGGCACTCTGTCCGCTCAAGCAACCTATTGCTGAGTCTTTTAGGGTGTTCAACAACCCTGTGAAGATCCTCCTATGGGATCTTCTTTAATCATAGAACTCAAACAAAGTTCCCTCCTTCTCTATGCTTATCTACACAATGTCTCAATGCCCTCTTGGCAGAGTATCAAGAATCCTCAATGATTCTTGCTTCTAATGAACTCACAACAGAGTTCTTCCTCTGTGCATTCCTTGCACTGGCTCAATTCCCACTTGGTAGAGATTTACAGAACTCCTCAGAGCTTCTGTCTGCAACTGTGTTTCTCCATAGCCTTTCCTCTAAGGCCTTCAGTAACCTCACAGGTCTTCCTCTGAATTGTTGATTTCAGCTTCTATGCCCACCTGGCACGTCTTTGCCTGACTCCTCAGAGTTCAGAAGTGCATCTATGCACTGGTATTTAGAGACCGCAGTACTCTGTTGCACCATCTTGGCATGAAACCACAAAGAACCTTTCAAGCCTGAAAATAAAACAACTCCCTGCAAATGTCTAGCATACATCTATAGCATAAAGAACACACAAAGACATTCACATAACACAGACAATATGCAGGAAAAATTGCTCTAGTTTATATTAATCAAAATGTCTCTTTACAAAGGTGTTCTGAGCATAGACTGTAAAAAGGTCTCGGCTCCTTCTCTTTTGCTCTCTACTCGCAGACTCTCTACCATGAAATCCAATTACAATCCCAGATATTTTACAAGAGAGGGCTCTTTGAGCTCTTCCCTCCAATCTACCTACCCTATTGAATTACATTGAATGGGTTGTCTAGTTCACAAATCAGATCTGGATCTCAACCTTCAAAGCATTAAAGGCCTATCTACTCTACGCCTATGCAAATCACGGATTCACGACTCACCAGCCTAAGACATTAAATTACATTCAAATTCAGAAATGGAAGATGAGGGCTGCACCTCTCTTCAACTTTGAATGCACACGCTGACGTGGCTGGCTGGCTGACATGGAGAGATGCTCTTGCATCATACTCCTTAGTTGAAAAATTCACGAGCTCCTGTTCATGAGATTCCTCTCTCAGCTTTGGAAATCCTCTTGGATCCCAAACAAATCTCTGGAGCTATTCATCTACTCCATCTCTCTGCTGCTGCTGCTACTGCACTGCTGCTGCTGCTTCTTTCCTTCTGCTCAACCTCTCCTTGTTGACAGTTTCTACTGACCAGATCATCAACTCCCTGATCATGTCGATCACTTCATCTAGCTGCTCCAATGGCTGGCCCTGTTCATGCAGTCTCTCCAGCTGCAATTTTTTTTTTCAATTGTGTAGATCACTGTGATCTCCCATGCCTTCTTCATCTGCTTCCAACTTCACCTGTTGGATGTGCATGCCCTGCACTATCACCCTTCTTTCCAGGGATTCAATTTTTTCATACAGATCAGCCAAACTAATGCTGTCTGCTTCTTCCTCTTATTCTTCTGCAAGCTCCCATGTTGTAGTCCTTTCAGCTACCTGGTTGAAAATATTGAGCCACTCCTCAGAATGATCATCTTCTTTTTCTGCTTCTTGGGAAGCTTCTAAAGTCTTCTCCAATGTTTCTTTGACAGTCTCAGCTAGCTGTCCTACTCTTGCTTTTGCTGCTTCATCTGCAACACAGACTTTGGCCTCCTCCGAGCTATGTGGTAGGAATATTTTGATTCCCCCAATCATCAGAATATTTCTCCAATCTTCCTCTTCTATCAGCTGCATATACTAATCCAAACTCACCTTTGAGTTCATGAGACTCTCAGATAGTCTCATCTGCTCATCCCTACCCACCTAGAAAATTGGGATTTTTTTGCTGCCCTCCTGGCAGTCTATGAGATCAACTGATCCCATGTTCATCAACACCTCAGGCTGAATTAAACTCACCTCCGAGTTCATGAGACTTTCAGACAGTCCCATCTCTGTTCCCATGCCTACCTAGCAAATTGGAAACTTTCTGCTACCCTCCTGGCAGTCTATGAGATCCTGCAGTGATCTTAGTCCACTGCCCTTCTGGAAATGTGAAATCCCCTGGCTGTCCTCATGACAGTCTATGAGATCCTCAGCTGATCTCAACTCTTTGCCCACCTCGCAATTGGAAATTTCTTCTCTACCCTCCTGACAGTTCTTGAGATCTTCATCCGATCCCATTTCATCTTTATTACTAAGGCTTCTCTTAGTCTCTGGCTCACATATCTGAACCCTTTCTTCTGGTCTGTTGAGTTTTTTAGCATGCCTCAACCACCTTCTCTGCAGTCTACACTACCTTATGACCATCAGCTGCTTGACTGGCCATTTTACCTTCGTCTTCATGGGCCATTCATATACCCATCTTGACCTGGTATTCTGCTGCATCTCCAATGCAAGTTCATCCATCCTCGTGTTCATCTCAACGAGTTCTTCATCCCATTCAGTTTCTCTCATCAGCTCTGGGATTTTCATTCCAGCATATCTTTGGCCTTCAGTAGCCATATCGCTGTCTCCGTTTGCTCTCCTAGCGAACCTACTGCTCATATGCAAGTGATCATCTATAGAGTCAACACTCTGTCTTCTTCCTGCTCCTTCTATCTGCAATATACAAATAGAAACAAGCTCTAATACCACTCGACGCAGATGCCACCTCTGCCTCAGCAGAGTCTCTACGTGACCTCCTGGTCTTAAGGATCATTCATTTAATTCATGAGCCGAAGTGACTCTTTCGATTCCTTGCTGGAATCTCAGTCAAAATCGATCCACATGTCCTTCGGGAAGCTCCCCTGCGCGAAAGCACTAGGCGCGAGCTCCACCTTTCCCAAGTGACCACAACACCTATGACCAAGGGCCAAATTCCAAATTCCTTTGTCGAAATCTCATGATCTCGCAAGTTCGTGGATCGTGGCTCCCAACTCTTCCTTCTCAAATCCACGATACCCGAGATCATGAAATGATTATGGCTCCTTCTCCGTCAGCACCTTCCCCCCCCATGTGACTGTCGACTAGGTTAAGCGCTAACACCTCTCACCTTTTGCGCCTTCGCAAGTTCAAAGGTCCAAAACTGGCACCTTTCTTTCCTGAACCCCCGAGAGGCGATATTTGACTTTTCTCCTCTGGTTCTCACTACTCGTGATTTCGCGAGTTGGAGGCTTGAAAATTCGTTCTCTTATCTCTCGAGTCCCTGAGATGCAAGAGGTCAACAGGATGTTGACTCCTTTGAATATCTAACGTGTGCCTGCCGGTCCACTTCCCGGGCCCACCGTGTGATTCTGCCATGTGTCCCTTATGTGCAGCCTTGGCACTTTGCGGCTTTGTGACTTCGCTTCTCGCGATTTCGGGACTTGAAGTACCTGACTCTTGGGATTTCACCCTGCGAACCCCTGAGTTCATGAAATCCTTTGATCTTTGACACTTGTCCTCCTTCGATGGATGAGTTAGATTACTTTGTTGTTTCAGGACTTTTGGTGTGGAGTGTCCCGAATGCTCGTCCTTAGGACCTTCGATATCCTGAATGTTGATATCCTGATTTCCACCCTTCTCAGGACTTTCACCTCTACTTGCAAGGGTTTAAACCTCATGCAACTCTTGAAAGATCCAACGGCTGTCGAGTTCTTCGCTCAAGATCTGACGGTTCAGATAATCTCTGCTCCTGTGCGCTCTCCTGCAACTCCTTGGACATAGAAACTTTCAATGATCCAGATCTTTTTGGCTGATCCGATGACATCTGTTGCTCCTCCCGAGCTTTGGTGCTTTTCTTCCAACACTTGGAAGAATTTCAAATTCTCGAAGGCCTCGACCTTCGCTCCTTTTCCTCTGCGAGCTCTGCGACTTGAGTTCTCTCCGATGCATATGAGAACCCCGTCCCTCCTGAGCTTTGGGAACTTTGAACTCTTGAGAGAGTTCTCTGGCCTCTGCACCCCTTGCAGCTGTGGATCCATGCACCGAAGGCACTAACCCTCCTGAGCTTATCCTTTGAATCCTTGAGGGATTTTATGACTTCTGTGCCTCTGCAGAGTTCTTGCACACCAAGGTGCTATCTCTTCTGAGCTTCTCAAATAATCAATCCCTAAGGAAAATAATTCCCTCTCCCTTCTCCCTTAGATGGAGAAATATGATTCCCTCTTGGCACTCTGTCCGCTCAAGCAACCTATTGCTAAGTCTTTCAAGGTGTTCAACAACCCTGCGAAGATCCTCCTATGGGCTCTTCTTCAATAACAGAACTCAAACAAAGTTCCCTCCTTCTCTGTGCCTATATGCACACTGTCTCAATAACCTCCTGGCAGAGTATTAAGAATCCTCAATGATTCTTGCTTCTAATGAACTCACATTAGAGTTCTTCCTCTGTGCAATCCTTGCACTGGCTCAATGCCCACTTGGCAGAGCTTTACATAAATCCTCAAAGATTCTGTCTGCAACTGTGTTTATCCACAACCTTTCCTCTAAGGTCTTCAGTAACCTCACAGGTCTTCCTCTGAATTGTTGATTTCAACTTTTGTGTCCACTTGGCACGTCTTTGCCTGACTCCGCAAAGTTCAGAAGTGCATCTATGCACTGGTATTCAGAGACCGCAGTACTCTGTCGTGCACTCCTGTCATGAAACCATAAAGAACCTTTCAAGTCTAAAAATCAAACAACTCCATGCAAATGTCTAGAATACATCTACAACATAAAGAACACACAAAGACATTCACATAACACAGACAATACGCAGGAAAAACTGCTCTGGTTTATATTAATCAAAATGTCTCTTTACAAAGGTGTTCTGAGCGCAGACTGTAACAAGGTCTCGGCTCCTTCTCTTATGCTCTCTATTCACAGACTCTCTACCATGAGATCCAATTACAATCCCAAATATTTTACATGAGGGGGCTCTTTGAGCTCTTCCCTCCAATCTACCTACCCTATTCAATTACATTGAATGGGCTGTCTAGTCTGCAAATCGGATCTAGATCTCAGCCTTCAAAGCATTAAAGGCCTATCTACTCTACGCTTGTGTAAAGCACGGCTTCATGGCTCACCATCCTAAGACATTAAATTACATTCAAATTAAAAAATGGAAGACGAGGGCTATGCCTCTCTTCAACTTTGAATGCACACACTGACGTGGCTGGCTGGCTAGCTGGATGACATGGAGAGATGCTCTTGCATCATAGCTTCCTGGATGTCACAACAAATCTTTCCAATTCTCTCTTTGTCAGTCCTTCCATCTAATATTCACCATAACAATTTTTTTACGTTCTTCTCGATATGCATTGTATCAAATAGATGAACTATTTGTAGGTGCTCGTAGTATGGCAATCTACTGAATTGCATCAGGTAACTTTTCATTCCTCGTTGAAGCCCATTCATGTCTTAACGACATTCATGAAACATCAACAAATTGAAATTAACACTAATTAATCAAACAAAATGAAATTAATACTAATGAAATTAACCAAAGATTTATATAATATGTCATACATAAATAATTTGCATACCTTGACGATTTCTAATATATTCCAACTTCCATAGGCAAGGTGTCATTCTTTGTGGTTTTTTCCCATTCTCTTCTTTACCATTGAATTTTTCTTTGTTTGTAGTTCAATAACTATGGTTCTTAAGCAGAAAGTGCCTATACTCATCAAAAAATTCCTTTCCTAAACTCATTGAACGATGAGATTTTATCCTGGGACCGCAAACTAGGCATGCAAATTTACCCTTTGTTTGAAGAACTACAAGATATATGAATTAATGTAGCGTCGAATTAGATTTACAATTTAAAATAATGAATGATATTTTCAATATCTATATATCTATCTATATATATAATATTAAATCACAAAATAAAGTAACAATATACCATAAAAATGTGTTAACCCGGGAGCATCATGAATTTTCCATGATAGTATTCCATGGAATTGAAATCGTTTTTTCCCTATTGGTCTAGATATGTCATACATAGTGACACCAACCCATAACTTCAACAACTCATCGATAAGAGGCTCAATATATACATTCATATCTTTAACCTAGTACTTACCTAATTGTCTCAACATATTGCATGATTAATTATAATTATCTAGATGTTGTTATATATAAAAGAAATAATTACCATGCACGATACAAAGATATGAAATATTTTGTCATACTTTAAAGAAAATAAAAGATAATTAAATACCTAGAACAATCATTGCCAACATTATGTGCTCTCTCTTGATCAACATCCAAGGAGGAAGGTTATTTTTTATAAAAAAAACAGGCCACACTAAATACATAGAACAAATCTCTCCAAATGGATTGACATCATCAACTGCCAACAAAAGTCTAACATTACGAGGTTCTTCTTTAAAAATTGGCCACTTTTCTTCAATGTACTTCAATGCAGAACCATCTGCAGGCATTTGAAGAACATCGTCTCGACTTCTGTTCTTTGCATGGAAATCCATAAACTGTGCTATACATTGGCACCTGAACAACCGCTAGAAACGTGGAATTATCAGAATATAATGAAGAACTTTGCGAGGCACCTTATTTGACGCTTTCTCGGTTCGATATATACTTATTTGAAATTGTGGGAATTCATTTTCTAATGCATATTTTCCATAGTATATGATATGATCATTAGGACATGCATCAATAGCCTGATAGCCCATTCCAATTTCTTTCATAATTATGGATATTTCTCGATATGTGCGTGGAAAAATGTTTGTTGCCGGTAATAGAAATTCACCTAACAATCTACAAAATTCAAAACAATAAGTCAATGTAAACAATATTAATCATCAATATTGCATCCATACCAATTTACAAATTAGAAAACAATAGCAATATAGGAAAAAAATGAACCTTTTAAGTATTTGTGAACATGCAGGAATAAATAATTAACAAATTAAATACCTTAGTATCTGTGTGAGGCATGTGTTTGATAAACCATTCAAAACCTTCAAGTTCACCAACAACAATATAGAAGATAAAATATTTGTTGTTGAGCCTTCATAAAGAGGTTGACGTGACTTCTCGAGTAGAGGATCAACATCATGACTATCATCCTGGTTGTCCTCATCCATTGGAGMAAATGTGTCTTGGATCAATCTATGTATCTCATCTTCCTGATTTGAATCACTAACGTTATCTCCATCCATATCATCATTAATAACTTGATCAACAGCTTCAATATTCTGATCTCGAAGTCCACCACCCTGTAAAGGAGTATTTCTGCTAATACTTGGCAAATAATTATCTGAAGGTTGACATTTTGGTGGCATTATCTATATATTTAAAAACAACGTAGAAAAGTTAGTGTGTATAGAAAATATAAAAATCCCGATAAGAAATATTACTAAAATTCATGACATGATGACTATTACAGAGAATACATAATTAAATATTGAATCCTCTTACCAAGGGACAATATTCATAACCCCCTTCGGCATGCCCCTTCTACCTACAATGTATTTCAGTTGTTGTTATTAAAAGTCTTTTTCTTTGCAAGTCCCTGCAATCATAGCAAGGGAAATAACATTTTCCATCGCCCCTCAACTCTAGTGTCTCTCTTAACCAAGCAAGCTTCATGTCATTTTTTTTCATAGTGACAAATCCTTGTACTGACAAGTAATTGTCTTACCTACACCATACCAAACAGTAAGTTGTAAATTTTTTATATTTTAGCTACTCCTTCATGATATTTTAGCTACTCCTTTCGATTATGATATGTTTATTTACAGTGACCTACAATCCTCACAATTATTTCTTCTAAGACATTTTGACATGCTTTATTTATTTATTATCGATTAACTATTAAGATCGATATGATTCAATTTGTACTTTAGAGTAGTGTGTGCTGAATCGCCATGGAAAATAATTACACACCATTTAACAAAAGTGGTCAAAATTTCTCAAACTTGAATCACTCGACACCATACACTAGCCTCTAAGTTGTTTTGTAGATAAAATGTCAATCTTTGAAATTCACCACTAGAAAAAGAATTCCATCCACTTGTCATCCAAAATTGGGTTGGGTTGGTTTAAATTATGACGTGTTGATTTGTAGCTACATACAATGGTCACAATTTTATGCTACTTACAGTGGCCACGATTTTATTTTCTAAGACACTTTGGCATGTTCTCATTTTTCATTGTCTGACTAGTAGATTTCATCATGTTATCATAGATTTCGTCATGAAAGTTTTATATTTTAGCTACTCCTTATTAATAGTGTATAAACAAGTTACATCAACTACAAACTAGAGTTAATCACTACATCTAGAATTGCGTGTGATTATAAAAAATTGAGAGAAACAACATCACATAAGAATGCAATGTTATATGACTAATGTCCTAACCTAATACTAGACTAAAAATATGACATTAATATATATAGGCACAACATCATAGAAACACAAAAGTTAGAGAGCTAACAAGGTCACTAAGGGATAAAATTAGACCTAAGAGGATTTTTTTTCCACTTTCTATTTCAAACATTAGTCCAACCGGTAAAGTTGTTATGAGTTGGTGGTTTTGTAATAAGGATTAAATTTACATAAGGAATTGTAGGCTCAAATTAATCTAGATTGATAATGACATTCGCTTTTTAATGTTTGAATTGAATTATTGATGGAGTAATTTTCCCTCTTCTTAAAATACTTCTTCGGAATTTTTTTTTCTTGACATTTCACATGAATTTCCATAGAATATACTAACTAGATCCAAAAACCAATGACATGAAATATGGTACTGCACATATAATACATTATCAAGGAAAAAAAAAGCTACTTGAAATTTCATTTGAACAAAAATTTACAAGTTAAATGAGTACATAAATAAAAAAACATACTAACCTTGCAAGATCAAAATCTAAGCTATGTAGATCGAGAATTGGATTTGTTCAACCGATGGGTGACGGAAAAAATAAACAGATCAAACAAAAGCCATGAATAGTGTCGCAACTATAGCAATTGTGTCACAAAGTCTCTTAAAGTCAGGTATATATAGATCGTCTAGTCAACTATCCATTAGCATATGCTTTTAAGATAAGCAAAATATTCATGGCAATAATGACGAACTTTCATGGCAATAGCAATGAAATTTTGTGGCAATAACGAAGAAAATCCTGCCCAATTTAAAAAACTATTCGTGGCAATAGCGACGAACTTTCGTGGTAATAACGACAAAAATCCTGCCCAATTTAAAAAAAAAATATGAAAATAATGGAAACGTGGAAAATTTTCGTGGAATAATCCGCCCATATGTAGTAGTGGGGTTGTCTAATGCACCAACTGTATTCATGTGTTTAATGAATGGTATTTTTATAGATTACTTGGATACTTTTTTCATTGTCTTCTTGGATGACATTCTTATCTACTCCAAGTCTAAAGAAGAGAATTAACAACAATTGAGGATGGTGCTACAAGTGTTGAGGGAGGAGCAATTGTATGCAAAATTGAGCAAGTGCTCATTTTACCAGAGGTAGATTTATTATTTGGGACATATCATTTTAGAGGAAGGGATAGTTGTGGACCTGAAAAAGATAAAATCCATTGAAGAATGGCCGACACCCAAGAATTTCTCTGAAGTGATACATTTCATTGACTTGTAGGTTACTATAGAAGTTTTATTGATGGATTTTCAAATATTGCACACCCAATCACATATCTACAAAGAAGGGTGTGAGATTTGAATGGAGAGTTGATTGTGAAAGAAGCTTCCAACAGTTGAATTATTTATTGACAAGTGCCTCAATTTTGAAATTTTCTGATTCTAATGAATATTTTGTTGTACGCACTGATGCATGCAAAGAAGGGCTTGGTGGAGCCTTAGTCAGAATGGGCATGTGGTATGCTACGAATCAAGAAAACTAAAATATAATGAAAGACACTATGCTACTCATGATTTAGAATTTTCAGCCATAGTTCATGGCTTGAATATGTGGAGGCACTACCTTATGAGAAGAATATTTGAGTTGAGAACATACCATAGTGGTTTGAAGTATTTGTTTGGAAAACCAGATTTAAATGCCAGGGAAAGATGATGGTTGGAATTCCTCAGTGCGTATGATTTTGATATAAAGCATATCAAAGTTAAAGAAAACAAGGTGGTTGATGAACTCAATAGGAGAGTGCATGAGATGCATGTTATAACCATTAGAATGTACACATTAGATTTGAAAGACATAATTTTAAAGGATACATAATCCGATCAACACTATGTGGAAATAAAGATAAAATTACTGCAAGGAAAATTTCAATAGAAAGTTGAAGATTATGAGCTAAGAGAGGATGAAATCCTCATGTACAGAGGTGGATCTTATGTGTCTAAATCTTAGGATTTGAAAAATATGGTATTAAAATAAATCCATTATGTGCCTTATGCATGGCACTAGGTTACCGGAAAACTATTGCACCTGTCAAGAACCAATATTATTGGCAAGGTGTGAAGAAAGAGGTGGCTGATTATATAGCTAGATGTTTGGAATGTCAAAAAGTCAAAGATGAGAACAATCATGCAACTGGTTTGCTACAACCATTTCCCATTCCTGAGTGTCAATGGGAAGTTGTAACAATGGATTTCATCACTAAGCTTCCTAGAACTACCAAGCATCATGATTCCATCATGGTGGTGGTGGATAAGCTTACTAAAGCTTCCCATTTTATTCCAGTGAAGTTAAATCACAAGGAAACTAACAATGATGATATTTATATGAGGGAAATTTCTAGGTTACATGGTGTACCTAAGACAATTGTGTCTGATAGAGATCCAAAATTTACATCAAATTTTTGGAAAGCATTATTCAAAGAATTTGGGACAAATCAAAACTTTAGCACAACCTATCATCTAGAGTCATATGTGAAAACATAGAGAGTCAACCAGATGATCGAGGGCATGCTAAGAATGTATGTGATGGATAAACCATCGAAATGGAAAGATTATTTTCATTTGGTTGAGTTTTCTTATAACAATGGGTATCAAGAATCTCTAAAGATGAATCCATTTGAGGCACTTTATGGAAGAAAGTGCAACACACTAGTGAGTTGGGACAACTGGGCAGACAGAGCGGACCATGATTACTTAGGGAAATGGAAGAGAAGATGGTGAAAATAAAACATAATTTAAAGGTTTCCCAAGAAAGGAATGAAAATTATGCCGATAAAGGAAGAAATAATAGAGAGTTTAAAGTGGGTGACCATGTGTTCTTGAAAGTAAAGGCCAAGAGAAGTTCCCTGAAGTTGGGAAATTGTTCAAAGTTGGAAGCACATTATTTTGGGACGTTTGAAATATTGGAGAGGATTAGTCCTATTGCATACATGCTCACACTACCTACATTGATGTGTATTTATAATGTATTCCATGTATCTTTTATTAAAAATTACCTGATGCTAATCATGTCATTGATTCAAATGTGATTCAGGTGGAGATAGAAGGAGACTTTCAAGTGAAACTAGTTTGCATATTGGACCAGAAGATCAAGTAGCTCTGGAATCGAGCCATAAGGCTAGTAAAGGTCTATGGACGTCCTACAGTCTCGAGTATGCAACTTGGGAGAATAAGGATGCTATGTGGGAAAAGTACCCACATCTCTTTGAAGATTTTAATTGTATATGTGTATATAATGCACCGAGGACAATTCATAAATAAGGGGCAAGGGAATGTAATACCCCTAGGCCAAATGCCAATTGAGGCTGGTGAGCCAGGAGGCTATGGGAATATAGCACCTTTGTACATATGTGTTTTGAGGCCATAATGCATGTGTGGTTATTGGGATTGAAAGATTGGATGTTAAAAGGCTAGTGAGCCTAACCTTGTAAAATGTAATCACACTCAGTTATTAATGAAATACATCACTATTGTAGAACCACCAAACAAAAAGAGTCTGGGGGGATAAAATCCACTAGAAAAGGGAAGGGGGGATACGAGTCTAGGAAGGGGATAACCTAAGGGGGCTTAATCCCAAAGAAATATTTTATTAATATTCCTAAAGTGTAAAGTGTAAAGTGAAGGATATAAATATATCCTAAGTCTTTAATTAGGGGAAACATATCACCCAAGTGGGGAGGGGGGGAAAGTGGGCCCATGTAGTCCCCAACATGACAAGTGTCAATTTGGGGACATGCACATATATTTTAGGGAAATTGGTTCAATTTCCATTCATTCGTCCATCAATCATTTAGGGATTATACCATTATTCTCTCCTATTATATGCACTCTACTGCTGCCATTACCATACCTACACAGTGGGAAGATTTGAAGCTGTGAGAAACCAATAACCCAGGATTTGGGTTGAAGAGGCAGGTTTTCAGGCCCACATGTTATTGAAGAATCAGGTTGTCAGGCCCGTGAGTATTCTCTCAAGGCGACATAACTGTTAGGAATTTTTTTCTTAAGGTGCCAAGCTGCAACTATAGGGCTCTAAGACTTCCTGTCCAACCTATTGCTAAATCCCTAGAAAGGAAGTGGGGAAGTCAAAGGAATGTTGAGTAGAGAAGGGGAACACTTCATGGGGTGGGATAGGCATGTGGGGAATGAGAGTTTGTAGGTTGTATGCTAGAGTTGGTACATGAATCTGAGCATTTATGCTATTTGAGAGACCTTAGCCTGGTTTAGGATTCCTTTCCCAGGTGGAGTTTTTGCCCCAACTTGGGGGTGACATGCTGCTAGGTTTATGAGCAACTAATTCTATGGATGTGAGGAAATTCCGAGGTCTACACGTAGTTGGTGACATTTTATAAAAGATAAGTTTATTTTATGTGCTTGTTTTAATTACTGTATGTGTAATTCCATCTTTTCTGTTATGGTTATTTGTTTTTTTAATTATACTTAAGCATATATGTTGATAGAATTGCATAGTACTGTATAATTCTATGCATATGTAGAGTTTTCTATAAATACAATGTGGTATCAGAGTTGGAAATTTTGTGTGGCATAACCTAACTTGGGGTTGGGGATGCTACATTTTTTATTTCCACAAGGAACAATCACAAGTTGGAATGATTTCAAAACTACTTTCATGAAAAAATTTGGAGAAGACAAACCCCAACAATTTTAGTTTTAGAATTATCAAGAAAAAAATGGCTCCTAAAGAGAAATCAAAGATTTGAATAAAATATTCTTAACATTAATGAATAAAGTCCTCAAATATTGTGAACCTCCAAACAATGTTATTAATGAATTTTATGCTTCAACCTTGCCATCTTCTATTGATATATTTTTCAGGAGATCCAAAAAGACAACTTTAGCATAATTGTTTGAAGAAACACTAGATGCATAATTATAAATGTTAAGTATTTCCAATAAAAATCCATCTGAAGAGAAAATAGTTTTTCAACTAGCTAGGAGACATAATGTAGTCAATGTTAATTTTTCCAAGCGGATTTAACCCTTGGTATGCACTAATACCATGTTGATATTTTACTAGTACTCTACTCAACACCCAACAATTAGCTCAAAATAAAATCACTTTATCTACTAAAATCACAACTGGGTAATCAACTAAACATGTAGCATAAACATAAACAAGGAAACAAAATTAATCACATAAGAACACCAATAGTTTTGGGTATAAACCTCTGGAAAAACACCAAAGGGAAAACCGGTCCAATGATGATTTTATTAAGTTCAAATCAAGGCTCCCTTAACAGGGATAATGGCCCACTAAGAGACTTATACACTTGATACAAACCTATAAAATTGTGTGTTGTTGTACAACCTATTCTGACATGTTTCCAGAGGCACACATGATTCATCATCTTTTCATCCACGTATATATGTGATCCGACCCACTTTGAATCACATATTTGTACAAAACACACGTATGACAAGCTCTGTATGGACCAATGTTTTCCTATGACTTCGAATGCTTCTTCTCTCTCTCCTCCTTGACCTGTATGACCTCTATATATAAGTCCTTATCCACCTATCAATATCTTGAATCATGGTCCTTTGTGGTCCAACCCTCTGATCAACACTTGGATGAAATATCTTCAGCCAACCTATGAGATCTCCTCACTCTAGTGTAAGCAAAAGTCCTTCTTTGCTTCTACACTCCTCACACTAGAAAAAGTACTTATTTTCTATCCCCAACCTTGGTCTCTCTCCAAAGTGACTTCCTCTCAAAGTTCTGACCGCGTTGACTCCCTCAACACAAGTGTTTTCATCCTTCTCCTAGCCTTTCTTTTATAATCATGAGTTACAATCTATTTCTAATATTCAAAGTGATCTACAATTAAGATTACTTCTCAAGCTCACCTAAGATTTATATTACATATTGTATGTTATGCATGTTCCTTAAATAACTCAATTCACTAATAAATACAATTTTACTTTAATTACTTCATTTTAAATAAAGTAAACTCAAGAATAAAAGATTCTTTTATGACTTCCACATGCTAGACACATGCCAATGCAGAAGTACCTGTCTGATTCTACCACTAACATCAACACTCCCTCTTAGTGAGGAATATAATTCTACCACTTGGAGTTGGATCAATATTAACTACCATGCCTTCTCTCTAATATACCTGATTGGTTTCTCCCTTTGACACAAAATCTATCCTTCCATGATAGTATGACCTGTCTTCAAAGACTCACTGCCTATGAACATGCTCCTAGAAGTATCTTGATCCTGAGCATCCTACATGGCCATATCATACCATGAATCCTTCTTGACAGACTTAGAAGGCTTTTCCTTCCCACTGGAACCTGAAGGATTAATCCCTATGAGTTGCTCAAATTTTGGAGCTACCTACTCCATGTTATCTGCTAATCTTCTACTTGGCACTACTTTTATAGGTTGGCCCTTTAGCCAATACAATATTCTGTATATAATTCCAAAGTTAGCTTCTTTGTCTGAGCTAGATCCTATTGGAATGATGAACGCATGTCCATATTGGAATAAGACCTCATATCCCTTCTTCTCAATCACTGAGACTGAGATCACACTCTTCTTGAGTTTTGGAATCCATAACACATCTTGTTCTTTCAAAACACATCCTTGTTGGATTACTGAGAGGGGGGGGGTGAATCAGTAATAGATAAATTATCCTTTTTAACCACAAAATGCAAGTGTTATATCAATGTAGCATTATCATCCAATAGTTTCAGAGTAAATAAACAATGAACATATGAGGAATAATACACATACACAATACACCAATGTTTTTATGTGGAAACCCAAAGTGGGATAAAACCAAAGAATGATTTTTCTTATATATATTTAAGAATTACATTCATTGGAAGCACCACCTTCCTTTGTTTTCCAGTTGCAACTGGAAGGAGGCTCCAACCCCCTAGTTTCTCAGGCTACAACCTGAAGGAATCTCCAACTCCCCAATTATCTGGCTACAACCAGAAGGAGGATACAACCCCCTATGTTCTCCAGCTAAAACTGGAAGGTGGCTACAACCACTTGTCCTTGCCCCATCCAACCACCATGACATAGTAGAATAATGGGACCACTTTCACACTATCACTGTGAAATATACTGTTGTAAACCTGTACCAATCAACCTACACCAAACAACCTATACCAATAACCCGGACCATGCATCAACCATGCATCAACTTGTACCTCAACCTGTAATCAAATTGTACCATAAACAAGTGCATCAACCATGCACCAACTTGTACCTCAACCTGTAATCAACTTGTACCATAAAAAAGTTCATCAACCATGCACCACTTGTACCACAACCTGTACCATCAACGAGTGCATCAACCATGCACCAAACCTGTACGAATAACGTGTCACAACAACCTATCACAACAACCTGTCTCATCAATCTTATCAACCAAATAAGATCTACTCATAAAGATCAATCACCAAGACAACTCTCAAATATGTGCATCAACTAAGCATAACACAACAACTCATAATAATCACCAAGATCAATATGTGCTTTTAATAATATACCAATACAAGTATGCAACATCAGCCATAAACCATGTGTCAACAATACTACTAACAAGTGCCTCCAACCATGTACTAAGTATGCACCAATCATGTATCAACTACTCATCAACTATGACTCATCAAGATGTACCAACATCATCAACTATACACCTCATGTATGTTCCAACTCATCAACTACTTGTCTCAACCATGTACCCAACATGTACCTCAACCAAAATCCCTCATAAATTTCATCATCCAAATCTGATTTGTAACTCTATAATATACCTGGTGTATATTATCACATACCTGCAAACCTTCCTTAACTTTAATAACAAGAGACTAGCATTTTCATCAAACTTTACTTTAGTCTCACATGACTAGTTTTGGATTAGTCAACAACCCTAACTTGCAATAATCATAACTATGTACCTGTAAAGAATAAATATATGAAAATGGTACACAATGTTCTTCAGTGTCTTTTATGCAATTCCTCCATATTTCACTACTTGGAACCTCTCATAAAAGGAGTTATAGAAAAAATGGCATACCTTGTTGAATTCTGGCTTATTCTAGAGAGCGAACTTGTAGAGCGTGCCCTACACAGAATGTTTGTTGTATGGATATGAAAATTGTACATAGAATAATAAATATTGTACTATAAAAAACACATTCGGTCTTACTGAATTTGGATCTGTTATGAATAATTTATTACTTTTTTACTTGAAACACCTGTTTTAGACTAGTTTCAGGACTAGCCACAAACCCTATTTTACACGTAGTGTAACTCCAAAAATACAACGACCCACAAGAGGAAATTTGTACCACAACTACTTGGATATGTTTCCTTAATGGCCTCCCAATTTCACGGTCTGAATCATTCTAGAAAAAAAATTATTTCCAAAATGGTGAGATGACCTGTAAATAACATACCTTAGAAAGCATCATCAAAAGAATTTAACCTCCCTTGAATTTCGGCCTTCTTTACTTCTCCCTCTGAAATTTGGATTAGATATCCTTTGGTTACCTCAGTCACCTATAGATATTCAATATGCTTAAGTGTGATTAAAATGAGAGATCCTTAACTCTTATTTATACTTTCATGTAGCTTCCTCAAGGGGTTACCTTTTGACCATCTTAACCCACTTTCCTTATTTTAGGGTTAACCCACTTCTAATTTATCCATTAAATTTATTATTTAAATAATTTATTTTGTATTCACTTTGACTTATAGTACACTCATCAC
>JZKD02S2347422.1:762430-772551 GCA_000966675.3 Picea glauca
TATATCAAAACTCATACCATTATCCATCAAACAAACTTGGGTCCATTACCCAAACCTAGGTTCTCCAACTTCACATGGCCATAACTCTCTAACTGTGAGGAGTTATGTGACGTTCCACATACCACTGGAAATGGAACGACATGTAATACCCATCTAGAATATTCTTACCTTCAAATATATTAAAACTCATACCATTATTCATCAAACAAACTTGGGTCCATTACCCAAACCTTTGTGCTACCAGAATTCGCTACCAGACTTTCTCCAAGGGTTGAAATCAATCACTAAGGGTTGAAATCAATCTATAATATCACTCTCCAATGGTTTAAATTAATGAAAATGAACAATTCATACCAAATTTCCATCAACATAAGCCAACTGTCTGACAAACTCCATCCAAAATGGCACTATTCTAGATCCCTTCACTACATTCTTGGTCCCCATACCAAGTTCCACCTGAACCTATGTGTTAGACTCTATGAAGCTCTCAAACACCTCTCATGATCCTGTCATATGACATTTATCTATAATCCAAGATCCTATTGGATCCTTTTAAAGGATCCCATCTTGGGATGATGGTTCACCTGAGGAATACAAGTAAACACGTAACCAATACCTACAAAACTCAAGATCAGTCCTTTGATCTTGTTGATTGACTGCTACCTCCCTTGCTTCCCCTTTGCTCCTTTCCTTGAACCCTTCTATACACACTTGAATGAAATTAATTCTCCATCCACTCAATACTCACTCATTCTATGTGTGTCTTCTCTCCACTAAGAAATAGCCAACACTTGAAACCAAGCACCTTTGCTTCTATTGTATGATCTTGTACCTGCAACTCCTTTTTTTCCCATATCTATCATTGCTACCATATTATTGTGGGATTTTTCCCCTGTGACTTTGGGTCATGTCACAACATAGTTTGACCATATACAAAAGACATAACCTACCCTCGCATACAAAACTTGCAATGAAATAACTACCTAAGGATAGAGGAGAAATAACGTCACACCTTGTATCCTATCGATTTATGTTGTTTCTCTCTCTCGACCCTCGATCCACTCTTAATATCTTCCTGAACTAATCTGCAAAAGGAGATCAAGAAAATGATGCAACAAGGTAGTTATAGGATGAAAATTATACGTGCAATATATAAATAAATTCAAATATGTGAATATAATTGACATACATAAGTAAATTGAGCAATATCACACAAGTATGGAGGGAAATAAAACTCTTTTATTAGAAACAGTAGAAATGAGTGGTTACGACCTGACTCCAACCGCCAGAATTGCCTTGAAGCCAACCACCTAGGTTCCTCCAATGGTCCCTCAAGAATCAAATGAATAGGATTTCCTTCCTCAGATGACTCAATATAGATAGGAACACACCCTACAATCACATAGGAGAGAGAAAGGAGTATTGGAAAGCAAGTTCCAAAATAAAGGGGATGCTACTTAGAGGGTAGGGGAGATAGGGAAGCTTGAAAATTTTTCAACATAACTTTGCACTTTGTTTTTCCTCCTCATCCATGCCCCCAAAGGTGAATTTATACCATCCTCAAGGATTTGAGGTGGTTGAATTCTGTTGTGCACAAGATCAGGGGAGGTTAGGAACAATCCCAACCAAAAACCCCACCCGAAAAAAGTGGAATTATTTTATTTTTCACATTTTTTGAGGGCATTCGCAAGTTTCACACTAGCAAGGCACAAACATCCATGGTTTGCACACTAGTGACCCATGGATGGAAACACAAATGCAATTTGTTTTTATATTATTTGATATAGGAGGATGGGATTTACATTTTCAAGCTAGGGAAAATTACTGAGATACCCCACAAATGAAATGATGTGGAAATTTGTGGTATAATAGAGGCCCCCTAATGTGTGAGTTCAGAAGGGAAAAAGATGGAGGAAATACATTATAACTCTGAGAGGTGAGGATGTAATGAAGTAGATCTTGTGAAAGTTCCCGAACAACTGATCCAATAACATAAACCATCAACAAATATCAAGTAAGAGTATTCTTTTCCCAAGTCGGGCATACCCATGCTCAGGAGTAATGTCAGAATGGCTGCCAAATTAAGTACATTACAGAGCCATGGTATATATGAAAGTATGGTCGATGTTCATGACCATGAACAATACATAATGGATCCATCTGATATATATAAAGTAGAAAACATGGCCATGAGGAGTACACAATGGATCCATGTAAAAGTATATCATAGCCACAAATAGATACATATTGGAGCTATGTCTCAAAATAAAAATAAGAGGATATATGGAGTCATTGGAGTGAAAAATATAATCCTCTGCAAGTATCAATGTTTGTGTGGAGGGTACAATATAGGTCAGGTAGGAGCAAAAAATATGTGATGATTGTACTTCACCCTAATTCTTCAAAACAATCTGTCATGGTACGAGTCTACACCATGTGAATATATTTGTTATGGTCAAACACAATCAGACACCATTTTATTAACGAACATTGATGTATACTGTTAACAAACTATTGTGGCCACAACAACCCACCTTTACTTTCTCTTTTATAAGAGAAAGCAAAGCCCCCCCCTACTAAAATTTCAACCCTATTGCCTAATACTCTACCTCTTGAACCTAATGCTATCCCTTTGCCTACTTTGAAGGAGTTGGGGGTTTTATCTTGATGGATGATTGTCTTTGATGGGTGTTGACTATTCCTCCCAATATGATGATTCCAAATATCTTCATAATTCTTATTGTATTGTTATATTTTTTGACATTTTATGATGGACTTGACACGTTGTCTTTATACCTTTTGTTGATTCAGAAGTGCTTGATGATCCTATTTGTATGCATGGCTTGATGTTCTATTGCATGTCTTAGATGAGGTTGTGGCTGATTATTTGTTGATTTTCTAATTCAAATTCTGCATCCTCTTGCTAACATGTTATGTTGCATGAATTCATACTTGTTCTCTTGCATACAAATCCCAATCTTCTATTTCGAATTAGCATATGCAGTCTTAATACACTCACACATAGTTATCACACTATTTTTTAGTAAACCTAACACTCTCTCATAAGTTTTTTTAAAGGAAGGGATATATTGTTTATTGTATCATATAGTCTTCTTTTGATTGTATGGATGATCTCATTCTTGTTTTTTTGCAGGAGCAGGTGTGTAAGGACACTTGGTTCGCATAGCCACTCCAATCTTGAGAGGCATGTGGGGAAATTTTTTCATCCTTTTCTCGAATATTGACTTTTATCCTTACCGAGATTCCCCTTTTCTTATTTCCTTGATGTCCTAATATTCTAAGGCTGTTAGATCCACCTTCACTGCAGACTTGTTCCTGAGCCTCTTCGAATTAATATCTATCGGTTTCTTCTTTTGGCTTTCCCTCTCTCCCAAAAACTAGGACCAAGGCCTATGTTTTTATCCTTATTTTCCCCTATTATTCCTCTAACCAAATCTCATAGTTGGATTCTACTCGTCAATATATTTCCAATGACTATAACCATACTTAAATCTGAGTTCTGGATTGAAAGTTATGACTCCCCAAAGTTTCCTAAGCCAAAACTCACCTTTTCCACCTCACTTCCACATAGATTCCATGTGGTTCAGTCTCACTTGTTCCATCCGAATTGGTGCAAAAGCATGGTTCCTATGTGGAATACACCACCTACCCTGATCATCATCAAGATTTGTCCTGATTCTTCTTCTCAACCTTCTGATCACATACTCTGACAACAATGTCGTAGCTTCATCATCCCTAGATTTCACACTCTTCATTGAAAGAGTTATTGTCTGATAGTTTCTCAACTACATTACCCATAGAACAGAGTCTATCAATGAATATTTGCTGGAAAATTTTCCTTCGTGGTCTTGGATCGAATCTTCGTGCCAAGTCTTTTGCACCACATAATGGTTCATCGACAATCCAGTGGAAAATTCATAGGTTCAATTAGATGACAAACCCCTTTCCCTCCATGTGACAAAACAATTGAACCACAACTTATTTCTTTACAAAAATTTTAAATCTTAAACCTCGATCAAGTTATCAGAGAAAAAATCTCCCTAGATATTGATATTTTCCCTGAATGCACGGTCATATCTTTCTCGTGCAACAATATTGGGGATGCAATTTCAGATGGTTGGAGTTAAGTCTGAGCATAGTTAATGATTGTTTTTTAATGAATATTATTTGTAAACTACCATAGGATGAATGTAACCTCCCAGGAGTCTCTTCATTCTCCATTTGTAACTCTCACATCCATATTTTTGAAATGTAAAAAATAAATTGGTGGAAAAATGAAATGAACATGGAGTATAACTCAAGGGTATCTCCTACCTTATAAAATGAGAACTCATAGGATAGAATGGGAATTTTTCCCTTTGTAAAAAAGAATGGTATTTTTATTTCTGAGTAATAAAGGGCAGGAGGCATTTTAGAAATTTGTGGCTTTGATAGATGTGGTAGAGACTATTCTTTATGCATTTATCTTCTACTTGAGTAGATAAGATTCTATTGTATGAATTATTTCTACACTCTATTTTGTTTGCTCAAGATGTCACATGTTTTTTCATGGGTACATAAATGATGTTATAGATGTATTTTTCAACTATTTTTTTGTGCATCTGCAACATTATTGATTTAATTTACTATTAGAATACATGAACTATTTCTGGTTCTGATGGTTATCTTTGTCTGTACTCATTCTATTATTTTTTCTCCCAAGATAGGTTAGAAGTAGCTGGATTAAATTAGTTTTATTTCGTTATATTAGTCTATGAATTATTTAGAAATATTTGGGGGGAATCTCGTTGTCTTTACCCTTTTTATTATTTTAATTATTAATGGCAACGAGGCCCATAAACTCATGGGAAATGCTACCCCAAACGAGAGTAGGTCTGATTGGGACCCGCCATCAAGCGTTTTCCCTCATATGATTGAATGGGTTATTATGGATCGACAACACAAATTTAAGATGACCCAACGATGATGATAATGGGTGCAAGGTACCATGGTACAATCTAACAAGTGTGAATAAATGTTCTAATGTTGAGCACCTGGTAGAATCTATCGATCAGAGGGCATTGATGTATTCCCACTATCAATAGCAAGGGAACTTTCCACTGATGACTACAAGCCCCAAGGTCCCACAAATAACTTGAGATCCATGTCCCAAAGCAAGATGTATTGAAGTCGATAGGAAGAGATCCACTGGAAGGAAGGAATTAAGGCATCCTCCATAATCTACCATGAAGGGTAGTAGAAGGCCAAAGTTTTGGAAGGAATCAGATGAATAGATTGTAAGAACCACACCGAGGTATGACTTCGACATGCACCAGATGGAATAGAACATGACATAGATTCTCTAAATAATATCCAATAATGGAGACTATTGAAAAACATGATGAATACACTAATGGGGTCAAATGGAAACCAACGTACCACATGAATCCCTATGTGTGATGATTGTTGTTGATGCCGAACAAAAGGGAAATCACTCAATTAGCGATCAATTATGGTTTATCATCTGATGAGAACAAGGTCACCTATCAATGATGGAAATAGGCCCAGGGTACCAATCTATATCATACTCTCAGAGCAATGTTTTTGAGTCTATAAGAGAAGACCCTCCAACAAGAATTCAATAAGGACCTTCTACACTAGCACGAGTGAGATACATAGATACTTGTGATGATGAGATGTACTTTACTCACACGGGAAGGCCAACTTGAAAGGTCAAAGAATTTATAAAGAATGGTTGACTTAGGATGAAACTTCCCCTGAACAAAAGCATGACACATTATGTGACTAAGGAAAAATGGATTGTAAACTAGGATACATTTGTGATACACGAGGCATCATGAAATGCTCCATATGGCCGGAAGAATAACCAGCCAACGAAGATAATACTCAATAATGAGAAAAAGTCTCCTAAATCCATACTAAACCCAAAATATTGAGACATTGAGTCAAATATTGTGCTCTTTTCAAGGGTGACAAGACTACTGCCAACAAAAGAGATAGATGCTTTCCCCTTCTTTTTATTTTTTTTGTCTTTTTCATATTATCAAATTTTGAAAAAGAATTAAAGAATGCTATAGAATAGTAGAGAAAAAGAGTGTCATGGGAAAGAAAACTAGTTCCAAAGTGCAAGGAACATACCTATACTCAATGCAAGGAAGCATGTGCAGGATAAGGACACTCAGGGGATTTTTCCTCCATGGTTAAGGTTTCGAGTCACAAAAACATAAATTGCAAGGCTAGCAACTGGTAGGAATGCATAAGAAAATGATTAAAGGATGGCAAGCTGAATTCGACACTAGGCGTAAAATCACGAGTGGTTAATATGAAATGAAATTTAAACTCAACAAAAGTTTGGAATCCCCATGGGTATATTATCCAGAAAGATAATGAGAGGAAGTCACAAGGCTTCAACACAAAGACACTACAAGACTAAATGGGGCTTATGTGTTCGGGACCTAACCTCCCTAACCCCTCACATAGGTAGAATAGTATATTTTCCATGTAATAAAGGAAAATATTAATAAGGCCTACTAATAAGGAAGAATAAGTCAAATGTAAGAATACCTAATAGAAGCTTCTACTTCTAGAAGATATTCCTCTAGAATTTTCGTTTGGTAGATAGATTTAGTATAAATAGGAGTTGAGGGCATGACAATTTTTTGTCTTGAGAATTATTGTGATAGAGCGCTACTTTGCTAGAGGTTTCCCCCTAGAAGAGGAAAGTGAACATTGTTTACTATCAATAAAGGTATTATTCTAGTGTTGTGATTTCATCTATTGCGTTGTCCACTTTGATTCTCTGCAATATTTCTATTTTTGTCTATTATAATAGATCTGGTACCTTACAAGTGGTATAAGATCACTTTCCTTGGCATAAAATTGTGGGTTATTTTTTCAAGATAGAGACATATTCCAACATATTAAAGCTATAGAGATATGTCATTTAGCACATAAATCCTCAACTGGGGAAGAATACACACATGAAATACAAGTGGTACTTAAGTGCATATTGTTGGCCACCCTTGTAACCCTTGTTGGTACCCCTTCGAGTGGTAGCGCATCAGACACCACATGTATATGGATCGACCTAGATATCCTGAATCCCTACGTAGATTAAAAAATCGTTGATATTAATGTTATAGTTCCACCGAGAATAACGCTTGGGAATATACTCTCTAGTACCTGGGTAGTCGGGTAGTATGGCTAAGGGAACGATCTAGCCTCCTTAGTTAGTTTCCTGAGACATTGTGATGAGTACTGCTGTTGGACCCTGCACGTATATTAGAGAGATATAGCATAGGGAAAATCCTTGTCTATAGAAACCTTGAATACCCTAACCCTTGGGACAAAAACATAAATAGAACATACAAGATCTATTTCCGTGCAATTGTGCCTCCTGGATTTTTGTTGTGAAATTCCTACACATTTCTTCTTGTTAAACATTTGGCCATTTCCTCACTAAATTATTATTTAGATCGAAGTATAACTCTGTAAGAGTGAAAAAAACAAGTCTTATCTTATCGACACTATTATTTGAGACCTATCCCATTGGATTCCTCTCTTCGCATTAATCGTAGTTATACCTATCATTTTTCAATAAATGTTTTTCCAGTGGACCGAACCCCTTTCCACCACCCCTATTTGGCATCTATCCCATTGAATTCCTCTATTTTCACTGATCATAGTTGTACCAATCACCAATAACCCCTTTATATGTGGTTCCAATTTCCTCCTGTCCCATCCCCATGACCAATACTCGCATCCAATATTGGGAACAACGTCTCACTTCCTTGGATAAAGCTCATGACCAATCCCAGATTGATATTTCTTCCATTACTTCCAGTATTGGTAATGTCAACTCCCGACTTTCTTTGTTCAAATCACTTCCCACATCCATCATTCAATTGACTGCCATGTGTCAACAATGTTAGGACGTAGTGAAAAATTTGACCACCTTGTTTAATACCACTCCCAATCCTTTCTCTTCTTCCACACCTTATAACCTTGAAGGTATTGAATCCTCCCAGACCACCTCTTTTCCTCCCCACCACTTTCAACAGGACGTATGTCCCCCTCGCGTGGAGGTGAACACATTGGATGGATTAGATACCACATGATAGGTCACTCAAATGGAACATTATTTCTATTTGTACGACATTATTGATGAGTTGGAAAAACTCATGTATGTTGTCCTCCATCTAGATCCAAAATGTTGGAAATGGTGGCAATGGAGAAAAACTTCCCAGCAAGGGTATGTGGCTTGGAAAAAATTTGTTGCAGAAATTTATGAACGATTTGACACTGATACCCACCATCTAGGTCATTTGACAAAGTTGAAACAATCTGGGATAGTGGCACTACTACATATTGAAAATTTTGCAATGACCACTTGCGACGAAAGTACTCTTTCATCGCAACATGCAAGAGAAAAAGTTTGGGTTTTTTAAATCCACCCCGTATTCGTCGCAATATCGACACATGTAGTTTGGCAAAATTATTATGGTAAATGTTCTTCGCAAGAGCGATGTATTACTGAACCTTAAAATTGACCGTTAAAAATGACCTTAAATAAATAGGTAAAAAAATAAATATTTTTAGGTCACGTTCATCGCAATTGTGATGATAGGGACCTAAAATTGCACTATAAATATTTGACGATTCAAATATGTTGCGACAATGTTGCTATAACAACAACAGTTCTAAATGAGTATTTTTATGTGGAAGAATGTCACAGAATGTTATTAGAGGTGGGGAAAAAAGTAAAGTGGGTGAAAAAGGTAATGGTAGATGTTATTTCCCTTGTAAAAAATGTTGCCTCAGACATCCTGTAAGAATTTTAATAGCAACATATACAAAACATTGTAGGAAAGATGTTCACATTGATGGTGGATTGAATGAATATCATCCCGTGGTAATTATCTATATATTCATTATCTTTTTTTATTTTGTCAATTTTATATAAAATTATATATATGTATATATATTGTTTGAATGTTTGTTATAGTATACACTAATTTTGCATGATTGCTTGTAATTATAAAGTTAGAGTTTCCCTCTAACTTTCCGCATAATATTGCACCAAGTATTAGTAGAAATGATGTTGTACAAGCTGAGGAACATCATCATGACCAAGAAAATGAGGATCTCATGGAAGAAGATGATGGGACAAATCAAGTTAATGATCCCATGGAAGAATATGATGGGACAAATCAAATGATCCAAGATTTGTTTTCGCATCCAGACGAGGATGGGGAAAATGCTAGTATTTGTGTTGAACCTCTATTAGAAAAGGAAAATAAACAACTTTATGAAGGATCAAGAGAAAATCTTCTCTCCGCTACATTATTGCTAGTGAACTTAAAGGTTATGAATAATTTGTCAAACACTTGTATGGCACAGATACTAAGGTATGTAATATGTTTCATCTCATACTATACATAAATTTTGATTTTTTTAAATTTGTTTTTAGTTTTAATTAATGTGTAAAATAATAATGCAATTTTTACGATTAATATTCTTACATTAACTAGTTGTTTGTTATGTTGTAGATTGTTAGGTGAATTTTTGTTACCATCGTCAAATATTTTACCTCGGACATATCGAGGTTTGCATGCCATTATGAAAGACATTGCAATGGATTATCAAACTATAGATGCATGTTCTAATGACCATATTATATATTATGGAAAACATGCTTCGAAAACCGAATGTCTGCAATGTCTTATCAGTAGATATCGAACCGATCAAGTAACCAAAAGGGTGCCTCGAAAGGTTCTTCTTCATATTCCCATAATTCCAAATTTGCAGCGATTGTTCAGGTGTGAAAGCATAGCACAATTTATGGATTACCATGCATGTAACAGAAGTGGATATGGTGTTCTTTGAATGCCTGCCGATGGTTCTTCATTTAGGGAAATTGAGGAAAAATGGGCAGATTTCAAAGATGAACCTCGTAATGTTAGGCTTTCATTGGCAGCTGACGGTGTAATCCATTCAAAGAGCTTAGGTCTATTTACTCAGTGTGGCCTATTTTTTTTATCAACAATAACATTCCTCCTTGGATGTCAATAAAGAGGGAGCACATAATGTTGACAATGATT
>JZKD02S2347422.1:798931-813041 GCA_000966675.3 Picea glauca
CTATAAAATCGCATGAAACTTGTTGGAACCCATGGAAACTTGCTAGAACTTGCATAGAGCTCGTGATTTTGACCCCTAATAGGTAAACATGGACCCCACATGCAAAGCACTTGGAGAAAAGGCTTAGACAGGGTTTTGGAGGGAAAAAGAGACCTTGAAATCCTTTAATGAAACTCTAAAGGCATATAACTCATTTTCTCATTTGTTCTTGAGTGATTGTATTTCACTCTATAGTGTGACTGTGAACAAGGAAACTTGTTTTAGTGGGGTTTGCTATAATACCTTCAATCTCATGCTTTGATATATCCTAAAATACATTCACACTCTCATGCTTCAATATCAAATGAAGGAAACAAAATAAATGATACTTGAGATTGGAGACATTGTCTATTTTGAGTTTATGATTATGTCATGATTTATGTAGTACAATAGTTGAATTGTTGAACTTGTTATTATTTGATGGATTCCAAGCTATTTGAAATTTTCATTTATGGTTCAGTTTTTGAACACATTTCAAGTGCCAAATTTTATATTATCATATTTGATGAGATGAATTGACGAATAAACTGTTGTTTTATAGATTTATGGACGAAAATGTCATATTATTTTTTTTGCATAAAATTTCTTGTATTTTGAGAGTTTTTTTTAATTAAATTTGATTTTAATTTTCAATTTAGAGTTTTTTCAAGTCTTGCTGAGCCGTCAAGTTTTGCCCACTCCCAAGCTGGCCAAGTTTTTGTTGAGTCTGAATCTTACAACCTTGGTTTGAAGCAATGTTGTGAGACATGCCGAAGGTCTGTGAGTTTGTTGGGTCAACGCTGAAATGAATAACCAGTGAAAACTTGTTGTGAAAATTTCCTATAAATTAAACTTGTCAAAACCTGTTGAACCCGACTTGAACTTATTAGACTTGTTGAAACCTGGCAAAACTCACCCATTAAGCAAAGGTGGATCCCACATGGAATTGACTTGGAGAAAATGCCAAAATGTGTTTTTTGGAGGGAGAAATATGAGCAGGAACACATCAAAGGAAACCCTAAAGGCATATAACCCAAAAACAAGATGCTTTCACTCATTTGGTCATTTTATCTTCATTGATTTGAGTTTTCAGTTGGACTGTGAACACTAATTTTTTTTCCAGCAGGTTGTGTTATTCTTGTTTGGGGTTCAATTGGAGTCTTGAGAACACTTTCATTTGTGGATTGGAGACCGAATAGGAGGTGGAGATCCAAGATATATACATGTTAGATCTTCAGTTTCAATTGCATTCTAATTTTGAAGAAAGTATTTTGATTTTCTGCAAAATTGATTTTGGAGATTTCATCTTCATTTTTAATTCAGGGATCAACCTACAGTGATATACTCTTCTCTTCTTTGTATTGAATCTTGACTAACCATGGTTCCTAAGTCCAAAAGGTTCTTTGATCAAGCATGATAACATGCCTTCAAACTTGAATCGAATGATGACAAGAAGCTCAAGTGCAAACACTATAACCATAGTATGAAAGGGGGGGCACAAACAACCTGAAACACCACCTAGAATGAATTCGTTGCAAAGATGTCATAGTCCCATGCAAGCTATTTGATTTATGTTTAAGTTTTTGAGGCTAATTTTAAGTGCCAGATTTTTTGTTGTCATATTTTATGACATGAATTGATGGAAAACCTATTGTTTTATAGATTTTAAGGATGGAAATGTCATTAATATTTTTTCTACACAAAAGTTTCTGTATTCTGAGTGTTGTTTCTATTTGAAGAGTTTTGAACTGATTTTTGCCGAGTTGCCAAGTTTTTCCATATCCTAAACTCGTTGACTTTTCATCAATCCCAAGTCTCACAACCTTGGTTTGATGTGAGTTTAAGTTGGGTGGTTGGTGTGCATTGTAGTCAAAGCATGGAAACAATATAATGGGCATGCCATATATTGGTCTTAGGGATAAATAAATATTAGGAACATAAACTACCACTCTCCAAAATGAATGAAATCATCTCCATACAAGCTTGGCTATTAAGCAAAGTTCATTCATATTATAACGAGAATAAGATTTATTAAAAATGAAACCTTCTTTTAGAGAAAAATGCACAATGACTTCAAGATGACCAAATAAAGAGAATGGAAACACTTTAACAAGATAATGCTTGTCAAGAAAAATATTGTTTGAACTAACAAGAAACTTGACAATTATAGAATTGATTTCAGTTTTTGTTGATTACACCATGTAAACCAATTTCCCTTAGTATATATCTAGAAGGCAAATCCATGGGGTAAGTAATAGTTATTTTCCAAATACTCAAAATAACACGCTCAATCAATATACACAGTATACGCCAAATGTGAGTGTGGAGAACAACTTCCTTATAATTAGGAACAAATTCCTCCAAATAACCCAAGTACATCCATATATCCAAATCATATGCTCAAATGTTTCACATATGCATTCAATCCAATTACATATACATTCAACCCCATATATACCCCCCATTGGGTCATAACATAAGTACCCCCATTCAAAAAGCTATCCTAAAAGATTTGTGGATAAATATTTTGCATGTGATGAAACCAAGTAATCGAGTTACTTATATTTATGCTCTCATACAATATGATTATTCATCCATCCATATTTAGTTCTTTTCGGTTTCATTCTTTGATAGCTTCCTTTCCTTTGATTCCTTAAATATTTGATAATATCTTGTCGCATAATTGTTCCTTGATGCCCTATTACATTAATATCCTTGACTTTACCATCTTCTTCCTTGGTAACATTGATGTGGCACCAAATCTGATGGAGTAAAAGAGTAAAATCTCTCTTTAACTCTTCTATCAAAAATATTTTTCATCTTATTTTGATATTCTTGGAATCTCTCATTCACTTGTTCTTTGGTTTGTTGCACCTTAATTATCTGATAAAATATTCTAATAAGATCATTAAGATCTTCATTTGCATCCTGTATTAATATTAATATTAAAATGGTAATATTAAATCAAATAATTTTTTTTTTTTTTTAAATAAATATTTTCTGTTGCACTTGCAACGACAACTTAAATAGCTGTGACAGTTTTGCAATATAAACAACAAAATTTTTCGTTGCAAGTGCGACGAAAAATTAAATAGCTGCAACAGTTTTGCAATATAAACAACAAAAGTTGTTGTCGCACTTGCGACGACAACTTAAATAGCTACGACAGTTTTGCAATATAAACAACAAAAGTTTTCATCGCACTTGCGATGACAACTTAAATAACTACGACAATTTTTCAATATAAACAATAAAAGTTGTCGTCGCAAGTGCGACGACAACTTAAATAGTTGTGACAGTTTTTCTATGTAAACAACGAAAAGTTGTCATCGTAATTGAAACGACAAATTAAATAGCCGCGATATTTTTCCTATGTAAACAATGAAAGTTGTCGTCACAATTGAGACGAAAATGTTGGTTTCACATTTTTTCCTAAATTGTCGTGTTGACAACGATATTTCTTTTTTGTCACAATTGTGATAAGTTCCCTAGGGGTGTCACTCTGGTGACGTTTATTCAAGTTCATCACAATTTCCACATGACACAAAACGATGTTTCAAAGAGACCATATTAAACACAAATTCCACGACATAACATCGCAAGAGAGTTGAAATAGCCGTCACAAAATGACCCAAATTTACTAGTGTGGAAGACTTTATACCTGCTTTTGAGCTCTTGGATTTCCGCACAGAGGGAATTTATGATGCTTTTTTTTGAGAATGAATTATTAGTGGCCTCAAGGATGAGATCCATGCCTGCATCTTCATGGCTTTCCCTTAGATATGGGTGGGAGATACTAAAAGAGATAAGGGAGCACAACAAGTTGTCTCTTCTCAAACCATTAAACCCTCCTTTATTCCTCGTCCTAAACCATTCACTCCCACTCCTCTTTCCACTCCACTCAAGATCCAAAAATTGACCCAGGAAGAAGTGGATGAATGCCAACTCAAGGGACTTTCTTATAATTGTGATGACAAACATTTTCCTAGGAAGAAGTGTAAGGAACAAAATATTTTTATGGACATCTCTAAGGATGTTTCTGAAGAATATGTCGAGGCTCCGCCTATGGCTGAGAAACTTGAGCCCAATGGCATGGCTCCACCTTCTAACCCTCCAACAGTTGAACCAATCATTTCCCTGAATGCTCTCACTGGCTTATCTTCTTCCCAAACCCTCAAGATAATTAGTTGCATTAATAATTGAAAGGCCATAATCCTTGTTGATAGTGGAAGCACCCATAATTTTATTCATTACCACATTGCCCAAGAAACTAATTGCTATATTTTAGTAGTAAACAAATTTCAAATTATGATTGCCAATGGGAAGTCCATGAAATGTGGGGGGCATTTTGAAAATGCGTGTCTCCAAATTGGTTAGTGCCACATGACATCTCATATGTTTGCTATCAAGATGGGTGGTTGTGAGATTGTGTTGGGTGTCGAATGACTAAGGAATATGGGTCCCATTCTCATGGATTTTAAGAAATTAACCATGCAATTCAACTAGGAGGGATGAAAATCTAAGTTCCAAGGAATCACAGCCGGTTCCCCTGATATCATCAGTTCCCATCGCATTAAAAATCTCCTAAAAAAAGGTCATTTCGACATTATTACACAACTACATTCCATTCACACCACTGAGACACCCTCTGTGCCTCTTGAACTCCAATCGATCCTCTCCAAACATCAAGTTTTTTTTTACACTCCCCAGGGACTTCCTCCTTCCTGTGGTATTCATGATCATTCCATTCCCCTCATCCCCAGTAGCCTTCCTCCCAATTTTCGTCCCTATTTTCATCCATTTTCCAGGGAAAATGAAATTGAGAAATGTTTTCAAGAATTTCTCGCCGCAGGCATTATCCGTCCTAATACTATCCCCTATTCTTCTTCTATGGTCATGGTACTTAATAAATAAGGTTCTTGGTGCATGTATCCTGAATTTCGCACCCTCAATAAACTCACCATCAAAGTAAAAATTCTCGTTCTTGTCATTGATGATATCTTAGATGAATTAAGTGGTGCCTAGTTCTTTACTAAACTTGATCTTCATTTTGGCTACCGCCGGATACATATGAAAGAGGCATACATTCCTAATAATTCATTTCAAACCCATGAGGGACACTATGAGTTCTTGGTCATGCCCTTTGGCTTGCGTAATGCTCCCTCCACTTTCCAAATCCTCATGAATCATGTCTTCCATCCTTTTCTTCGTCATTTTGTCTTAGTTTTCTTTGATGATATTCTAATCTATAGTAAAACCTAGACAACCCGTCTTGCTCATGTGGATCGAGTTCTTCATCTACTCTCTCAGCACCAAATTTTCCTCAAAAAATATAAATGTTCTTTTGGAACCTCATAAGTAAAGTACTTGGGTAATATTGTTGGAAAGGCAAGTGTTAGGGTGGATCCTAAGAAAATTGAAGCTATGCAGGATTGGCCTCGCCCCAAGACTCTTAAAATATTTCATGCTTTTCTTGGTTTAACATGCTATTATCACAAGTTTTTTAAGAATTGTGTAAATATTGCGGTGCCTCTCACTGAGTTCCTTAAAATTAATTCTTTCACTTGGACTCTTGTAGCTGATCAGTCCTTTCAAGCCTTGAAGGAGGCTATGTGCACCACTCTTGTCCTGGCCCTTCCTGAATTCACAAGGACCTTTATCCTGGAATGTGATGCTTCTGGGAGAGGAATTGGAATAGTCCTTATGCAAGATGGCCATCCTTTGACCTTTAACAACAAACAATTGTTAGAGCGACATTTGAGCCAATCAATATATGAAAAGGAAATGTTGGATATTCTGCATGTAGTGGATCTCTGATGCTGTTATCTATTGGGGAAATGCTTTGAAATTAAGACATATCATCAAAGCCTCAAGTATTTTCTGGAGCAACTTCCTTCATCCCCGAAGAAACAAAAATGGGTGACTAAGCTCTTTGGATACGATTATGATATCATTTACAATAAATGAAAATAAAATGTGGTTGTTGATGTTTTTTCAAGAAAAATTTAAGATGAAGGGTCTCTTTTTCCCTCTCCTTCATTGTATCAGATTGGCTCCAAGTTGTTCACTAGGAATGGCTGGAAGATCCCCAAATTTTGTCTCTAATCCAACAATTGCAAGACAATTCTCCAACTTCCCTAGGGTACTCTTGGAACAATGATGATATTTGATACAAAGGCTGTCTGTATTTAAGTAAACAATCATAAGTTACATCCACAGTGCTTTCTGAGCTTCATGCTACACCCATAGCTGGGCACTTAGGGTTTACCAAAACCTATGATTGGGTCAAACGTTCTTTTTTCTAGGATGGTATGAAACAGGATGTTCACACTTTTGTGGTGGAATGTGATTTTTTTCAAAGCAAAAAGGGATAAATAGTCAAAGTCCATGACACACTACAAGCACTTTCGATTCCACCCGCTATTTGGAGGGATATCTCTATGGATTTCATTGTTGGCTTACCTAAATCGAGTAATATGTCAGTAATCATGGTGGTAGTTGATCGTCTTTCCAAGTATTCTCATTTATGTGGTCTTCAAAACCAATTTACCACCTCCACTATGGCTCAAAATTTCATGGATCATGTCTTCAAGCTTCATGGAATGCCTCATTCTATTGTTTTTGATCAAGATCTCACTTTCACCAATAATTTTTTGTAAGAACTGTTAAGGATATAAGGCACCCAATTGCATCTCATCACTGCCTATCATCCTCATAATTATGGTCAAACTAAATTTGTCAACAAGTGTTTGGAAACATATTGTGGTGTTTTTCATCTACAAGGAAAAATCAGTGGGCTCAATGGTTACCACTAGCTGAATGGTGGTACAACAATTCTTACCATACAACTACTCACACGACTCCTTTTGAAGTAGTATATGGACAAAAGCCACATTCATTTCTCTCATACATGCTCGATGTCTTGAAGGTCCGGGCAGTTGACTAAACTCGTACAGTTTGAGAGGCTATTCTCCATACCTTGAAAGAGAATTTGGTCATGGATCGAAATCACATGAAGCAATAAGAAAATCAAGGTCGCTCCAAACGTCAATTTGTTGAAGGAGATCAGGTGTTTCTTCGACTGCAACCTTATAATAAGAATTCATTCAAGGCCTACCATTTTCTGAAACTGGTGCCCAAATTTTATGGTCCTTATACATTTCTCAAGTGCATTGGATAGGTGTCCTATCAGTTAGCTTTGCCCTCTCATTCTAATATCCATCATGATTTTCATGTCTCCTACTTAAAGAATGTGATTGGAACTAAGTGAAAAAATCAAACTAGCATGCTTGAGTTGGATGAAGAATGATCAATATGGTTACAACCAAAAGCAGTTTTGGACCAGCGTGAGCATCATCTCTATGAGCGCACCATCAATGAAGTGTTATTCTAGTGGAAAGATACAACTCCAACAGATGCCACATGGGATCCCGCCACCATTCTGTAATAGTTTCCTCATCTCAAGCCTTGAGGACAAGGCTATTTTTAAGGGGGAGGGAATGTTAGGGACCTAACCTACCTAACCCCTCACGTAGGTAGAATAATATATTTTCCATGTAATAAAGGCCAATAATAATAAGGCCCAGTAATAAGGAAGAATAAGTCAAATGTAAGAACATCTAATAAAAGCTTTCGCTTCTAGAAGATATTTCTCTAGAATATTCTCTTGTTAGATAGATTTAGTATAAATAAGAGTCGAGGGCATGGGAAGTTTTTGTCTTGAGAGTTATTGTAATAGAGAACTTCTCTGCTGGAGGTTTCCCCCTCGAAGAGGAAAGTGAACATTGTTTCCTATCAATAAAGGTATTATTTTGGTACTGTGGTTTCATCTATTGTGTTGTTCCGCTATTATTCTCTGCAATATTTCTTTTTTTGGATATTAAAATAGATTTGGTACCTTACATTCTGATCCTACAGGATAGCTGCAACATAGGTGTCAAAAATTCTAGTGAGGTACTAACTAGGACACCCATGAATAGGTAAGAGCTACCATTCATAAATGACACCTTTAAAATAGCTTGAAGGTATGATGTCATGAATGGATGGGTTGGACCCTATGGAAGATATGTGAGAGATACAGATAAATGCATTGTGCAAGGGAAATGGAACCTACTCTATATGCCAGTAAAGAACACAATACATGTTGAAGAATCTGAAAAAGGTGTTTACATAAGTATCATCATGTGTTATGGGGAGTCATGTAGGTAATGGCCAGAGAAATATTGAGAAGAATATATGCAGCCTCAACACAAAGTCATGGTGGGACTAAACATGACTCCCAAGCCTAATAGAAAACTTGCAACATGAGCACCAAAATACATATAAGTTCTAAACTAGGATGCCCATAGAAGGTAGGCTCTACCACATGATTTATGACACTTCTAAAAAACAAAGAAGGTTATGCATCAAAACCTAAGGAAACAAATGAAACAGGAAACAAATAACACAAAAATAAATGGATGATCCGAAAAATCCTTATATGCTAATAATTTTAAATACACATAAACATCTACTTGATCTTAGAAATAAAATGATCACTTGACGATTTTGAAAATTACATGTGAAATGATTATCTAGCCAATTCCACTTTAATGATAAATGACTTGAAAATAATTGAAATTGAAATTAATAACAATAATACAATCACATACACCAGTTGGAGAAAATAGAGTTATCCCAATTTGGGCTACCTCTCTAGGTCCATTTCCAATAGAGACTTCTTTTATTAATTCTCAAATGCTTGCGTTTTACAATGATATTTTCACATGTTGCTCAACTGTAGAAATATAGTGCACCATTGAATTCCTAGCAAAAAATTGTGCAAAATTGATATAAAATACTTGAAATTCCGTCAAGGTACCACTCAACATGCTTTATAGTGTTACCTCACATGACTTGTACCTTTAACATGCATTACAAGGCATTTCTCTACATTAATTGTGTGTTTTCTGCCTTGGGGTGCACACCATTAAATAGGCCCCTAACCACTATCCGAAACTTATGGCATGCTTTGACTATTACATAAGATATAGTTATAACCAACTAAGAATAATGGATAGTTGGTTAGTGGAGGATGTTGAAGTCTTTGCTAAAATTGAGGGTTCCATTCCCACCAACTTCCATATATTCCATGACCTTTTATTCAATTGTTATATCCAAAGTTTAAACATCCACAAGTTTTAGAATTATGTGATATTGTTTGTCATATGGTTAAAACCGTATGATATATATATATGGTAACCATTGAAATTTTCTCCATGCAAGTTCTTTTAAGTCCATCGGTTATATGTTGTAGCATATGAACAATACAAAGGGGTCGAGGGTTAGGCCCTCAACCCTTTTCCCCACCAAATATACATTATACCAACTTTGTAAATTTTCATTCCCATGTGTAGTTAAGGCTTAATATGGTGGCACATTGGTAATGGACCTTGGTATAAGGATTTAGGAGGTTATGAAGGTCGTGGGTTCGACCCCTGTCGACTCCATAACCTTTAATATGCATTGGCCATTATAGTCCAATGGGAGGCTACCACATGAAAGCCTCTCATTGGCTCTCCAATGCCACATGTTGACATTTGATTGAACCAATTGTCTGCCACTTTTCAACCTGCCATTCATCCAACTAGAGGTACAATCTGCCCAATCAACTACCAATTAGGTGCCACATGTCACCCTTGTAGTGGTGACATGTTTCACCCTTGTAGTGGTGACACGTGTCACCCCTGTATCTTCCCTTGTACTTTTACCTTTGACCTTTTTTTATAGGTTTGACTGGAACTTTGACCGCTCATAACATTTGCATACGAACTCTGTTTGAGGCGAAATTTGCACCATTGGAAAGCTATCGCTAGGATCTAAGAAATGATGTAATTTTTGGGATTGTTTGAATAATTTTAATTTTGAGCATTTTTTAGCCATTCTAGACCTCTTTAGATGTTCTGGATATTTCTAGACCTTTGTGAGCATTCCCGAATCCTCCTGGATCAATGGAGGGGAAAATATAACCTATATGCCAATTTCAAGATCATTACCTGTCATAATGGATCGACATGGAATGAAAAAGTACCAAAGAAAATGTCTCCAAAGTCCTATATATAAGACCAAAAAAACTTACCCATAAGTTAATAAGTCCAATATAGAAGCTTATGATAAAACATGTGCTAAGGGATATGAAACTTGAAAGAAAGAATCCCTAAAAGTACAATATGTAAAGAGGACCACAAAGCCATATGACTTATGCATAGTAGTTCTCCAAGTAGAGCCCATTTCTAGGATCAGGCCAAGGGATTATTTGGTAACCAAACTATAGAGTTTCCAGTTCAAGAGGAGGTCAAATATCCATAATCATAACTTCAAGGATAGCCTTATCTGAAGGAAACTCAACATCCATGAAACCGAGGATCGACAAGACACAAATACTAGGGATCAAGGTCTTATAAATAGTAAGATCAGACTCAAAAGGAAACACCAGATTACTCAGAACAATAGGGGAACAAAAAGGATTACATGCCCCCATTGGATTAAAAACATGCTCAATTTCTGATACCTTGTCTCAAGAAGGTGAACATAATTGTAAATATTCCTTCTCAGAAGCAATTGAACACTGAGGATAAGACACCACATAATTCACCCATGTTAAGGAAGAGTCTACTCAAACACTAGGAATGCACAAAGGGGGAACTTGAGTTGAAATCAAACTATGATGGTGATTATCATATGAAATTTGATGAGTAGTGACAATGCTTCTCTTATGAGGTAAATGCATCACACGAAAAAGTGTAGACACCACAACATCCATAGAATAAACATAATCATTCCCAAGAATCATATTAAAGTCTAAAGGGCCTGGAACCACTAACTAATCGATTAGAACAATATTCCCACCCAAGGTAATAGGAAACCGAGGAAGAACCCCCATACATTCACTAGGTTTTCTATCGAAAGACAACAACTCACTAGTAGCTAACACAAGCTTGGGATACCCCAAATATTGCAAGTCAAGGATGATAAAATACTTGTAGAGGATCCTTCATCTACAATACATCAAAGAATTCCTTTCAACATAATATCAATCAGAACCGTTATCTAGAAAGGTGTAGAAGAAGGAAGGAGAGGCTCTACAAGATCATTCCAATCAAAGGAAACCATCCTAGAACTTGGAGGGGGCGTACTCGAAGAGAATGGAATGCCCCCTTGTTCATAAGGTACTGAACTATAAATTCTAAATATATATTCAAAATATGCATCACTCCCCAAAAGAGGAGTGGTATCATCTGAAGATTACATCGGTGAGACCACTGTTGGAAAATGTTTAACATGTAGCATATGCTTGTCATTGATGGAAAGTACAACAGTGAAGATGGCATGAGTATAGGAAATGTAACAGACAGGCATCAAAAGTAGGTTGGGAAGATGCTGCAGAGCAATCTCTATAAGATCAGAAGAGATAGTGCAGAGGATGGTTGGCATGCTTTATAGGAAGTATGCGCCTGTCATTGATGGCAGGATCAGAGTGTGCATCGATGGAAAAACATGAACAAAGTAAGATCAGAAGGTATTAGCGCAGAGTCGAATAAAGTGTGCAGGTGCACACCAGGGATGAGGTTAAATCATGACTAAAGCTCAAGGGAGATAACATACTTAGGATCACAGGCAGATCAAAGGTCGAGGCCTTTGACACTTAGAAATTCTTCCAAGTAAGGAGGATGCGTAAGCTCGGAGGAGAAGCGTCAGTGATCGTTGGATCCTATCCCGAATTCCCGATGACTGTCAAATCTCAATGTAGACAAGAGGAGCATGCAGATATGGAGAATAGATCTCGGGCATTAGATCTAAGCGTAGGGTCCGACCATCATTGGATCAAGGAGAACCTGCATGCTCTTTAAAGTGAAAGGAGTAGAGGGCTCACAAAATCCCGAAAGAAGGAGGACCGTCCATCTTTAGGTAGGACACGTGGACACAGATCAACATTTCGCTGACTGGAGAGTCAAAGGAACGGGGTTCCCTAACCTCGTGAAATGTGAAATCGTGACTTAACCATAGATGTCAAATCAAGATGTGATCTGCACTGTTGCTCCAACTCCATATCAGAGTTTCGCGGATCGAGAGTTGGAGATGTCAAGTAATATCAATCACAAGAATCCCAAAATTGCGATATGCGAAATCGTGACGTAATCTGAGCCGTCAGATCAAGGTTTGATCTAGATCGTTGATCTCAGTCCATTTCGGAGTTTCGCGGATCGAGAGTTGAAGATGTCAAAGAATAATAACCACAGGAATACCGAAATCGCGATATGCGATATTGCGATTTAATCGCAGCCATTAGATCAAGATGTGATCTGGACTGTCGATCCAACTCATGTCAGCAAACCACATCAGCTAGGAACACATGGCACAACCAGGTAATGAAAAGTGTCATACTGATTCAACATTTCAAGCACATGTAAGTCACGAATCAGGGTGACACGTGGCGGGTATTCGAAACGTGTGACGTCAGCAGGTTTACACCACTTTGGAGTTTCGGAAATCGGGAGATAGAGATGTCAAGAAACTCTCAGCATTAGGAGTCCCAAAATGTCGAATTGCTAAACACCGAAATCCCGTCAATTGTCCATCTCTGGGGGTTATGTAATCCATTGATCCAACTCCCTTTCGAAGTTTCATGGATCGGGAGTTGGAAGCATCAATAACATTCATCACAGGAATGTCGAAATCACGATATGTGAAATCACAAAATGATCTGAGCCGTTAGATCAAGTGTTGATCAAGACCATTGATCCCATGCCATTTCGGGGTATCGGGGAGCATGACTTGGAGAGTCGATATGTCTCATCTCTAGACTCACGAAATGTGAAATCGCGAAAGTGCCTTATGCATAAGGCTGTGGTCACAACCCTTGGTCACATCAGTGAGAGATGGAGGAAAGAGCTAGAGAAACCAAGCTCCATTTTCGGGGATCGTGACTGGGGATATTGAGACACATGGTCACACGAATGCCGAATTTCCGAATGCTAAAATGCTGAAATGAATACAAGATCCCATGGAATCAATCCAATGGTGTAGGTGAATTTGAACAATATCGGAGGGCTACTGTATCATGACATAGTATAACTGCCAGAAACCATTGATGGTTTCGACCAGAGGACTCGAAGACACTTGGGGATGATTGACATAGAAGGTGAAGAGCCTCTGGGAATCTTCAAGAGGGATGAAGATGTTCGTGGAGGTGATTGACATCTAGATGGGCATTGAGGCCTGTAACTGAAATAGAGAAGGTGAGCTCGACTGTCACAGAGAGGACAAAGAGTCTCAAACTGCCAGAGAGGATGAGGAATCTCAGTACAACATACAGTGATGTTGAACGATTTGAAAATGACCAGAGGATGCGAAGAGACTTCTGTGTGATTTCTAGAGGAGATGAAGAGTTACAAGGAATCTGCCAGTGGAATGAAGATGATTCATGGAGGAAATTGACAGCTGGATGAGGGTTGGAGCCTGTAACTGAAACAGAAAGGATAAGCTCGACTATGCCAGAGAAGACGAAGAGTCTCAACTGCCAGAGAGGCTGAGGAATCTCAGCATAACACCCAGTGATGCTGAACGCGTGGGAAAACTGCAGTGGTATGGTGCACATTGCATGCACAAGGTGCACAAAAGCTATAAGTACACGATACCGAGAAGAGATGGGGTTGTTGTTGCTGTTGGAGTTGTTGTTGTTGAAGGTGATTCATGTGTGAAGAAGGAGGAGAGTGCAGTAGATGAATTGAACATAAGAGGAACTGTGCAGTGAATGGACATGGCGCATAGAGCATAAATAGAAGAAGAACAGACAGCGCAAGTCATGTGTGCAGGAAGGCAATGAGGCAGACAGAGCAACGAAATGCAACAGAACAGTGATGAGTCTGGTAAGCCATTGTTGAACATTATATCACTGTAATAAGTTTCAGTAGCAAGGATTTATATTTCAAGGTGGTTGGGAGGTGCTAGGGAGGACTGTTGTCTTCATAGGTTCAAGTGGGTGCTTGAACACAGGGAGTTGTAGCTTCCATCTGGTTGCAGCCAGAGAAACCAGGGTGGCAGGGTGGTGCAA